>CM077464.1:57520238-57537738 GCA_039654755.1 Calcarius lapponicus
GCAAATGTTGAGTAGGGCTTAAACAAAGTTAAAGCCTTTTCTGTTCCTCTTGCCATCCCTTCAGTGAGGAGACTTGGGGTGCACAAGGAGCTGAGGGGACACAGCTGGGACAGCTGACCCCAGCTGACCACAGGGATACCCCACATTATATGGCATCATTCTTGATGAATAAACTGGGGGAAGAAGAAGGAAATGGGGATGTTTGGGGTGGTGGAATTTGTCTTCCCAAGTCATTCTTCTACATGATGGAGCCCTGCTGCCCTGGGGAGGGCTGAAAACCTGCTTGTTGGAGCTAATGCCTTGGTTTGCTTTCCTTAGAATCATAGAATCTGCTGAGTTGGCAGGGACACATCAGGATTATAGAGTCCAGCTCCTGGCCCAAGAGTCACACCAGGTGCCTGAGAGCATTGTTCAGATGCTTCTTGAATTTTGTCAGGCTTGGTGCTGTGACTGCTTCCCTGGGGAGCCTGTTCCAGGGCTCACTCATCCTCTGGGGGCAAAACCTTTTCTTGATATCCAACCTAAACCTCCCCTGTATGAACAGTTTGAAACTTCATACTGTTTCATCAAGTCTTGTCTCTGATCAAAAGAGTGAAAAGACCTGTACAGACATTTCTGCTTCCCCTCATGAGGAAGTTTCTACAGTTTTTCTATTTTAGTTTCAAACACTTGAGGACAAAGAGACAAAGTTCTGGTGTCACACCGCTGACTTTATTAGCATGCACATATTTATATTCTAGTTTGAAAGAGGGGAAAATAGGTGTTTCCAATGTAACTATAATATTTGGAAGCTTGACTTTTAAATGCAACCAAATTTACTATTTCATTTAGGAATTAGATTTTCAATCCTATTTTTGGCATTATGTCAATAAATGATCTAGAGTTTAAAAGATTAAAGGGAATTAAGGGTGTTTCCCAGTGACCAGCAACAAAAGTCATACACTAATCAACACTTTAAGTCAATAATCTATCTATATAACCTTTGTCAGACACAGGAAGGGAGGGGGAATTTTCCCTAAATTTATAGCTAAATAATGTGATCAAATTAAGAGTTTGAATTGGAGGGTAAAACTTCTGCCCCCAATAAATTAAAAATGCTTGTGTTTTTACACTAATCTTTATCAAAAGCTGTTCAGCAATTAAAAAAAATTTCTATTATAAATGGCTTTCTATCACTATATGTTCCATCAGGAACTGTATGCAAAAGTCCAAACTTTCTCAATTTTCTAGTACTCTGCAGGGATTCCTATTTTAGGCCACAATGCTGAGAAAAAAATGTTCTGGAGCAGATTTAAACATCTATAAGTAATAGTCTATTAAAAACACTGGGATTTGAGCAACTGTTACTATTATGCTTTGATAGAACCCCACTGTATCACAGTGGTTTTGCAGGGCTCACAACCCAATTTCCAACATCCAGAACTCTTTCTTTGACAGATCTAATAGCAGGTTATCTCCACACTGTGCTCACACACTCTTTTCATTTTTTCTTCCTGTCTTCATTATGGCAATTGTCCTCGTCTTGTGGCAGTTTATAGCTTAACTCTAGCAGTGCTGCACCAGTGCTTGTGGTGCTTAGAAAGAATCAGCACCTCAAAGAAACTCTGTTAAGGGATAGCTGGATAGTGAGATAGCTGGGACAGAACCAGAAATCCTGACATTTTGAACTCTTTCTAGGATGACGAGTCTGCTTCTGTTCTCAACAGGAGAGATTCATTTATCCCAGGCATTCACGTCTCTCCTTCCCCTGCCATTTGTGGCAAGGTGGAAGCAAATGTCTAGCATACACATTCTTTCCCCAGCTGGATTCAGGTATAAAACTTTCTGACAAGAAACAGTAGTAAAGGGACCAAACCTAGCTATGAAGATGAACTTAAGGCCCTTGAAATCTGTAGCATGCCAAGATAGCTTTATAATTTTTTTTTTGTTTTAATTTAAACTAAAAAAAAAACATAGAAGGATGGGCTGCTGAGATCATCTGTCACACCATCTGTGGTTGCCTAGCAGAATTACTCCAGCCTTGAGCTGGAGGAGCTCCCAATTGCAGCTGAACTGCAGTTGGGGATTTTATTAATACATCTCTCATTTATATAGCACCTTTCACTCTCAAGGATCCCAAAGTACTTGTTAAAGGATAAAGTTGAGGACTGAAGACTGCTAAAGGAGGAGAAGTTAGAAAATTTCCTCCCTCCTGACCAGTGGCTTCAAAACTTTTTACTAAAGAAAGCATTTATTGCTGAATTTGTTATTCTCTTTCATTCCTCTGAGTGTGGCTCAATGGGAAGTTGTGACCTTCGGGACGTTGTGCAGCCTTGAGGTGATTTGTCCCTGCAGAGACAATTGCAGATATGCCTGGGTTTTTCTATTGTGTGCACGACTGACATGATTTGTAAGCATTGGTTATAAAGCTTTTTATACATATATGTATATATGTGTGTACATATAAATATATATATATATATATAAACACATGTATTTATATATATAAACACCTATGTTTATATATATTTAGAGAACAGAAAATAACAAGTGGGAGAAACAACTGTGATCAGCTGGCATTCAGGAAAATTAAAAATAAAGCATGTGGGGTAATCAGTTGTTTTCAGTCAAATGGCATTTAAATCCTGCACTGATGCATAACCTGCCCCACCGCTCTGCGAGGTGGGAGGACAGGTGATATGTCAGCTGTGCTGTGCCATGTAACTACAGTAGAAGGGCTGCATTAATGACAGACACAAGAGTTTGGATGAATGTTAACATGCTGCTATTTCCATGCTGAGATGAAGTAGCAGGGCCTGGATTTATCATTAAAAGAGACCCAAGAGGCTCTCACTGAGCCAGCTGCTAAGGCCCTAAAACATATGTCGCACCCTTCAGCTGTTCATCAATACAAAAGGCTTCCATCTCAAAGCACTTGACCTTGTTAGCCTCAGCGGTGTCAGTGATATTTTCAACAGGGAGACAACAGATCAAGTATGAAGAAGAGATTCTCTTAAGGGAAGTGTGTGCAGTCTCTGGCAAAATGAATGCAGAATTGTAGCCTGTGGATAATGGGTCCTATTTCTGATGTTTGTGGTTTGAACAGGAGATAAAT
The DNA here is from genome assembly GCA_039654755.1 of Calcarius lapponicus. Classification (NCBI taxonomy): domain Eukaryota; kingdom Metazoa; phylum Chordata; class Aves; order Passeriformes; family Fringillidae; genus Calcarius; species Calcarius lapponicus. The sequence continues at coordinate 57,523,333 of CM077464.1, forward strand.
TTCTACTCTTTTTCAAAACAGCGGTAAACAACTGAAAAAAAATCAATAACATAAAAATATGGCAGTGGCAAATAAATTAGCTCACCAGATTCCAAAATTTCCTAGCCTTCATCCACACCCCCTACACTGGTCTTTGTGTTCTTACTAACTTCAAAGGAAGTGCAGCTTGAGTAAGGGCTGAATGGGGAGTTCTGAAACCAGAGAGAATTACAGCAGCAGTATCACCCTGACATTTGCAGGTAGCATTAAACGATGGTGCTAGTGTGAGAGTGCTTTAGCAGGTGTGGTACTGATGCACAGCTCTTAGGAAGGATATTGCATCCTCTCAGGTGCACATGGGTTAGTTCTAGTAGTCCCTTCACTCTCTGCGTTTCCCAAAAGCACTGTAAAGCAGAGCTAATAAGATTTTTCCACAGCGGAAAGAATCACCATTTTCCTCCAAGTCTCTCTGTTAAGGGCTTCCCCCCACTTTGATTTTGTGGGGGTAGTTTGTATATATGGAATTTGTGTGTAAACATATATATTTCTATTTTTCTCTATAACATAGAGAAATGCTAAATAACACAGCTTTTATTACATATTCAAACACACAGCTACATAACACTAACCTTTAAAAATATCCCAAATGAACCATTCCATATTTTAAATATCTGCCTTGGAAGGAGGGAGGTAGACAAAGGATACAAAGCATGAGAAGAAAAAAAAAAGCCATGACAGATGTTAGGTTGCTTAATACTGTGCCAGAAGGCACTTGGATACTATGATGCTGAGCACAGCCTGAAACTTCCACATGATATAACTGAGCTGGACCTTCAAAATGATGCATTTGTATTAATAAATTTAAAAATTGCAAGAATTGTTGCTTTGTTGGTTTTTTTTTGGGGGTGGGGGGGGGGGGGTGGGGTGGGAGATGGAGATGGGTGTTGTTTTAACTTCTTTGTGGTCTTTTGGGATAATATTCTTGTCCAGTGAAATGATGGCATGTCAGGTGGTTTTCCCAGGACCTGAAAAGTAAATTTGTGCCCTTTAAGGACTATGGGGCACACACAGCTGCCCTCTTCAGCTCAGAAGTAGGGCCTGATTATGGAAATACATTTTTTCACCTGTCACCATCATGCAGCAAATCCATCCAGAAGAAGGCCAGCTGAAGGTGATGCATGGAGCATCCCTTCATTGTGACAACTTCTGGGATGATGTTGTGGCTGGGAATTTGGAAGAGGGGAGGTGCTCTTCTCTCCCTGGTTCTGGGAATTCCAGTGTGGAGCTGCTGGGAAGACGGAGGCTTCACTGAGACATCCCTGAGTCACAAGAAAACAAGCTACAGTGCTTGTTGTGCTGAGCTATGTCACTGTCATATTTTCTGTAAAATCCCTTCTCCAGGATTTCTTCTCCTGGGAAGATGAAAAGCCTCAGACAAAAAAACCAATATTATCTCACTTGCTTCTCCCTGTCTTGCTGCTTTGGAATGTGGTCTGGAGATTGTTTACCAACTGTCAATGTTTGATGGGTTTAATATGAATTGTTTTAACTTAATGACCAATCACCATCAGCTGTGTCAGACTCTGAGGAGTCAGTAATGAGTTTTTCATTATCATTCTTTTTAAGCCTTCTGTCTGTATCCTTCTCTTTCTTTAGTATAGCTTTTGTAGTGCATTCTTTAATATAATATCCAAAAGTAATAAATCAGCTTTCTGAGAACATGGAGTCAGATTCTCAATTCCTCATCTCTCACCTTGTCCTGGGGACCTCACAAACTCAGTAGAGCTACATCTTTAAAGGTTGTGGGGAGCCAAGTGATGACTTGTCACCAGGACCTGCAGAGTTTCCAGGCTGGATTTTTAGGGCTGGGAAGCTCTAGAATGGGACTCTCAAAAGAAGCATTACCACTGCCCTTTGCTCTTGCCTGCTCTGGCATGTATGCTACAAACACCCTTGTTCTGGATGCAGGCCAGGACCAGGTAGAGCAGCACAGCCCAAACAGCATCAGAAGAGGGATTGCTGCACTGATGTGTCAAACTGGCTGAGGGGCAGGATGGCACTGGCTCAGCCTCCAGCTTTTCCTGGCTCCTGTGCTGTGCATTTCTCATATATATCTCCCTTCTTGTGAACAAAAAGGGAAAGCTACAGGCCTACTCAGTTACACAGGCAACCAGTGTGAGAAAGCAGTTCATCTGATTAGGAACAAAGGAGTTGGAGATGCAGACAGCTGTTCCTAACCGGGCGCAGCAGATTAGGTATGTAATCCCCCCACTACCAAAAACTTCTTTCAATTCCTTGAGCAGAATTGTAGTTCAGCAGCTTTGAAGATGGGGATGTAGTTATTTGAGAAGCAGTGTTGCAGCTTTCATTGTTGCCTAATGCAAAATCATGCTATAATGATACTTGAAAAGAATGTGAGCATTGATAGTTAATGCAGAAAGCAGATACAATAATTTTTTTGCGGGACAATTTAATGTATCTTCCACTTTTTTTCTTTCATAGAGAAGTGATTTAATGATGTGTGAAGTCTGACAAGTAAATCTCTTTAATGGTTCTCACCACAATGAACATTGAAAATAGCTCTTTTTCATACAATACGATTATGTATTAGATAACAGCTGGGAACTGATAATGTGTAAGAGATCAATTCTGCAAGCTGCAGAGCACCTGTATTTCTCACTGAAGTTGATAGGAGCTGGAAGTACTCAGTGCTTCAGAAGAAGTTTCCAGTACCCTCCAGGATTGATTTTACAAAAGAATTTGTTTCTTGAGCTGCAATTTAGTTATTGTTATGTTAACACCTTAATCTTTTGATGCAAAGTAGCTGCAAAAGGAGGAAAAGTACCTTGAGCAAACATCACTCTGCCAGTGATTAAAATATTTTATGATATCAATGTGAGTATTGTTCAAGAAAGAATATATTGCATAAAACTATGGCTTAATAAATAATAATAAATTAAAATAGTATCTCAGGAATACATGTTGCAGAAGTAGTGTTCATAAATACAACAGGAAGTTTCTAAAAAATTTTTTATAGTATTAGAAAAATTTAGTATCAGGCCACTAAAGCCAAATACAATTAATGTTTCTAGTAGGTAAAGTTTATCCTATTTTGCTGATAGACTGTGAAATGAGAATAATTATAATCAAATATAATTAATTAGTTCTAGAAATTTAGGTATATGGTATGTGTATGAAAAAAATTCTCAAAGCTCAGATCCAATAAATTATTTTTTTTCTGGAAAGCAAAAATTTAACTAGAGAAAAGGAAAGAGAAAGGTGGAAAAATAGTAGGAACATACAACTGTACATAGAAACAAATGTCTGCCTCGAGACACAACTAGAAATATTTGAAATAGAAGGTATTATTTACATAGTAGTACTGCCTAGGAAAAGGAAAACTTATGTCAAAAATTATGAGGTACTGACAACCTTCTTCCACTCCTGTCACTGCCTGAAGTACAGAGTCATCACACTTCAGTGTACACCTTCAGGGCTGTCCCAGCTCAACTGCCTGGGGAATGAAATTACAACTGTAATCTGTGTTTAGTGGCTTACTTTTTTATGATTTCAGGTCAGAATAAAAATATTCCTGCCTCCTGAACTGTCAATAGAGCTTGCAAACTTCTCTCATGCTGCCTTTCTGTTGAAATGAGAATAAACTGAGGAACACAAAACTGGAGGACGAGAGTAGCAATGGGCTTGGGTGCCTTTGTTTCTCATGGCTGTGGACAGTGAGCAGGTAGGACTGTCCCCCAGGGCTCCTGTGCCTGCCTCCCATGGGGATCTCACACTGGAAAAAGAAGAAGGAAGGCCAGGGGAGACTGCACCCTCACTGTGGATAGAGGTCCAGCTTGGGAGCACAGGCACACCCTCTATGAGACTTAGCTGTCCCCTTTCTGCAGAGCTGCTTTCTTTTAGCTTTGCTGCAGCCCTGGGGTCTTAAACCAACCCCAGATGGGTTTTCAGGCCCTAGAAGTGGAGAGGAGATTGAATTTAGCTGTGACATGCCAAAATATGCCTTCATTAGCTCTTCTCCTTGGCTGGGTAAGAGCATCTACCCTATTGTGCCGTGCCATGCCGTGCCGTGCCATGAGGCCCTCAGATGGCTCAGAGAGAGCAAAGCTGCTCTTCCTCAAGAGGGATGAGAAGTGCATGCTTCAGTTTGGTGGGAAAATAGACAAAAATATCCTTCACATGCATGTACTCTCCCAGGGAAAGCTCTGCTGGGTATGCTGTATCCTTGCTTTCTTTTGGGGGCTGCACTGAATGGGGAAGGCTTCTAGCACTTAGAAATCTTCCAGAAAATGCTTTGAAAGGGAAATATATAGATGGGCTCCTGTCTTCCTTGGGGTGTAGCCAGCTGAAGAGTGAAATATTACCTTATCTGTGGAGACAAGTGTTGGTCTAAAGTTCCTCTAGGACACCTTAAATACTAGCCACTGAACCTACATCCACTTTTTTTTGTCCTATTTGGTCTTTAATAGAGGGATAGAAGTGATGGAAAAAACATAAATATTTGTCATTTTGTTTGAATAAACTCTCAGTCTATCTAATTTCTATTCATTGTGAGATCTTACAGATAGTACAGACACAGTTTGAACATGCTATTAGCTTAAAAACCAAATTCCCAATTAGATGACCTTTTCCTCTTTAGGAAATGTTCCACAGTAGGTAAACAGACTGAGAGAATACTCTGCAGTGCTTGAAAGTGATTGACGCTCTATATTCATTGCTTCTTGTTACTACAGATTCCTCTGTGTCCTTACTCTCTGCTTCAGGAATAACTTCCTTACTCCTACCATCTGCCTGACATCATACGCACATTTGAGATGTTTTAATTTTGAATCAGTTTTGCTACTTGCTTGTATTCCTTTCGGTCCTTACTTTCAGCAAGCAGGACAGCAGAGTTACTGCTATCCCTTCCCAGTGACAGATGACCTGCTAGGACAGTACTTACACCTGAGTCCTCTAGGACCACTGGCCTTCAGCTTTGGGCTTTGGCCTCATTTCTAATACAAAAAAAAAAAAAAAAAAAAAAGAAAGGAGATTTTCTGGCATGTTTTGCCAGCGCTGGTGTGTCTGTGTGTTGAGGCAGCATCACTGCTTCTTGGTGATGGCAAATCTACTATGTTTATGTTGTGCTGAACTGAGACAGAGACATTTATAAATTTGTACAAACACACATGCTATTTCTTCATCTGTATAGCGTGCTATGGAAGGAATAAGTGAAGTTATATATTTTGCAGTTGTCTTTAAATTACTTTCTGACAGACACTTGCTTTCCTAAAGGAAAAAACCTGAAGAGTTTAAACTTTCCTTCATTTTCTGACTTCTTAATTCTTGTGTGCATTTTGTCAAGCACCCTATTTTTTCTTGGCTCCTACATGCTGACACAGCACCAGTTTTCTTGTCTAATTTTATAAACTGTTCAGCCGTGCCATTATTCGCTGTTTTCTTTTAATTATGTATTCTTGTTAACCTCTTTATCCTTTCAAAGTTGCAGATTGTGATTGACATGCAGTATTAATTAAGGCATATAATTTATGACATTGGAGCTTGAAATTAATAAGTGACAATACAATTACATGGTTTGCCTAATTGTCCTTCAGTAATATAAAGATTGACACTTACCACAGCATTCAAAGTTAAAAGCTCTCAAACAGATAGTACAGCTGAATGTAATCACCAGCAAATCTAAAGTAAAAAGATCCATTGTAAGGGACAGGCTGTTGGGAAAAAAAATCAACTGTAGCCTTGTTTCATTAAATAAACAAATCTGTGTGCACGGGTCAATCTCTGAATTAAATTAAAAGTATAATTTTTTTTTTTCCATTTCTTTTAATTGCAAATAACTTTTTTCTTAAAATTTTTAATTTTTTATTAATTGCAAATGAACTTCTCCTGTTCATTGAGATTTCCCTTTCCAGTCTCTACTCCCATCTGGCAAAGTCCCAATATGTGCACCAGTAATGCTTGTTATTGTTGGTCCTGTCCACAGCACTGCAGTTTTCTTTACACCTCTGCACAGTCATCTAAATATTGGCAGCTTAGTGTTTATGAGAACACCCCTTTTTTTTTAACAGCATAGATTATGGTCCTGTAACTGCTAAAGAATATGAGACATACTATTTGGGTGAGCTACTATTTCTAATAGTAGTGAAATACTATTTCTTAGTAGTAGAATTGGGAATTGAAATGTAATTTCCAATGATATCCTCTTCTTTAACAGCAAGCACTCCCTTGAGATCAATATCTTTGTCATCTGGTCCCCTGACACTGTGATAATGCCCATAAAATTTTGACTAATTTTGTGAAAAATATAAACACATGCCATGTGTAGATGAGACTTTTAGGTTATTCTACTTGAAATCCCTGCAGTTTTGTTTCAAGGAAATTCCTAGCTTTGTGTTATGTCAAAGAAACAGGTGGCCTGCAGTATATACTTCTATTTTAGACTTTTCAACATTAGCTCCTAGAGATAAGAATATTAAGAATATAAGAATTATTTTAGTCAGAATGCTTTTAATGAGAATTATTCATGTTAAACAGAATACTGTTATTGGAATTTTAGTTTATTGCCAAATATCAGAGAAAAGTACCTCAAATGAGGAAAGAGCCAAAGTGACTTCCCTAATATTTTTTTGTGTAGTTGAACTATTAACACACCTTGAAATAGAATGCTTAGAGCAAGATGCACCAAGATTCATTACCGCAATGAATTTGGACATAAAAAATCACGAAAAGAGAAAAGCAGACTGAAAAATCTTTTACTGTAGATTTGCCTATTTTGCTATAATCTTTCACTCTGAAGTGATAGAGCACAAATTATAGATATCTCGCATATGAGTCTGTGCAAGCCCTGGGGAAGCAAGCTAGTGAGTGAAAGAAAGTAGTGAAAGCTGTGCTCCCCAAACTTGTAGTGCAGATGGATAGCAAGAAGGGACAAAGTGATAGGTGATTCCGTGACCTTGTAAAATGCTGGACTGCAGTGCTATGAAACAGGGACATACTTGGCTCTGGTATCCTGTGGGAAGGTCCATGCTGCCCCATCGCTGCTGGGCTAGCAGCCTTCTTGCAAAGCAGAAAATTGGGTCAGTATGCCCCAGCCCTTCAAAAATGATGTTATTTCCCAGAACTGTGATTCTCTGAAATAGGTTGCTTGTTGTCCACTAGTTTTGCATCTTTGAAATTACCTTTTAGCTGCATTCCTTGCAGATAATCAAAGGAAAAATACCTCCTTAATAAAAGCTGGTCTTCCTTGATGGACATATATTGATATCTAAGGAAAATACTAAACATTATATTTGATTTGAAAGCAGATAACACTTGTGAGATGTAATGAAACAGGAATATGAAACAGAAGAATACTATTTCTTGTGATGATATTCTTCTTATTTCCTAAAATACTTTCGAGTGAATTTTAAGAACTTGATTTTCAGCAGTCCCTTTTGTGCATTAATGGTTTGAAACAGCACTCGATGAGAGGTTTAGCTAATGATCGTTTGGAAAATCAAATTCTAAATTACCAGGTAAAACTGGTGTAGAAATAGCAGGATGTTTTGTTAAATTTACTGAAATCTCTCCTTTTACAGCATATTTGTAACCATGCTGGTATTTGTTTTTGAAATCTGTCAGGAGCAGCCAAAGGTAAACTGGGAGGTAAAATAGCCAAACAAGTAATCTCAGAGCAACTATTCTCAAAACCTAGAAGTTGTAGGCATAAAAGCCAACACAGAGTTATAGAATTACATAATATTCTAGATTGGGAGGGACGCACAAGAAATATGGAAGTTCAACTCCAGGACCTACATAGCACCCCCTCTGGAGTCGCATCATGTACCTAGTACATTGTCCAAAGACTTCTTGAGCCCTGGCAGGCTTGGTGCTTGATGCTCTGAGGAGCCTGTTCCAGTGTCCTCTGGGTAAACAGCCTTTTCTTAAAATTCAACCTAAATCTCACCTGACATAGCTTCATGCTATTATGACATAGCTTGAACCAAATCTCTTCACGATTTCTGTTCTTTTCCTTGGGGTTGATGTGTGGAATGCCAGAAAAGTGAGCCAAATTTAAGTTGCAGAAGAATTTTTGAAGAACTCAGCATGCCCATGTCTTTACTTGCTGTATCATTCTGCTCCAGACTGACAGCCCAGCAGAAGGTAATTGCAGGGCTCGGAGTTTGGACTGGAGACAAGGCACAGCTGAGCTGCCTGTGAATAGCACTACACATCTCAGTAAATAATTCTTGATTTCATTGTCATTTCATTGCAGTAGTTAAGGGAGGGTAACTTGGTTAAAACAAATGCAGATTGATTTGTCAAGAAACATGCTTCAACCTTGGGTGCCTATGCATTATGATCAATAATGTTTTGCTTTCTCTGTCCCCTCAAAGAGAATGTGCCTCCAGTTGAAGGGAATACAATTCTCTTCTGCCAATGACATTTTATAACTGTGGAAGCCCATTCCTGGGAAGCCTTTTTGTTTGATGTTGGCACAGGAATAAAATTCATCAGACATGCAAGATGTGAATGGTCATGTGCATAGACCCTTTCTTTTATAATAGAAAGAGCAGAGATCGATAAAGCTCAGAAGAAGGAAACAGCTGTAAGCAGCCTTGTACTGGGGGTGTAATCCTGATGAATAATGTTGCTGTCATAACAGCAGGGATAATTTAATGCTGACACTTAGCAGCATGATAAATAGCTTGTCAGACATAGGCAGTGACAGAGTCAAGTGAAACTGCCCATGACAAGTTCTGAAATATTAATCTTCTACTAGACTGTGACTGTGCTGAAGGGGCGGCAGCGTACAGAAGACATGGAGGGGAGGCACTTTGTAATATAAACAAATGTACTTTAGGAAAAAATGCTTTTATTTTGCAGAGAAATTTTCCTTTACAAAGACTATTACGTATACTATTTTTGTACAGGACTTTGAACCTTTATGCTTTACAACAGTGTGCTTTATTTTTCCAACACATACTGTAATAAATTTCTCTGAAATTTTTTACTTCTTATTGGTATTTCTCTGAAATATTTCACTTCTTATTGGAATTTGTGTATCAAGGATTTTTTTTTTGGGAGAAACATTAAATGAAAATTTATTCTCTTTTTCTATTTTTTTCCCACTAGCTCATGCACCCTTCTTCCAAGGATTTTTCCAATTTACCTAGGATCTTTACTGTGAATGTCACATAGGCAATGTGGCAGGGTTCCCTATGCCAAACACCAATTGATTTATGAACTGTTTCTCCATTAGAGATGACCTAGAGTGATGGTGAATGGAACAGGCACTTGATATTCAAACCAGACTATTTATTTAGGTGTAATTTGCTTAATAAAGTACTATGCTATTTTGATCTTCAGGGAGATGCAGTTGTCAACACACTACTATGAAAATTATGCATTAGAGACTCTTGCATCTTGCATTTTGAATACTATTTTGATTACCAAGGCTCCTCATGACAGACAAATGTTCTGCTTTCTTTCAAGATCAGGGCTGAAATCAAGAAAATGTGAGGGCTATGATGGATATGCACTTTGTGAAGATAATGGCAGGATACAGCATGCCAAGTAATAATGTTTGAGATATTGTGTATCTTCTTAGAGGGGTGCAAGAGGTGCCACTTCAATGCTAGCTAAGGTGCAGTGGTAACAGTAGGAAGAAATATTTTCTAAAGTTCACCAGTTTTCCATAATAGTTATCATATGTCTATGGTTACAATCTAAAAGGTGATTTACCCCATTTATAAAGATACAGGGCTTAATTGTTGCAAATGTGCATTGTTGTCTTTAAGTTAATAGTATTCTAATTTCTTTCTTGAAGAGGCTGTAACTTGAGCTGCCAGTGGAACATTGGCTCAAGGTCTTATTTATTCATCAATACAGCGTGGATGGAGTGAGAATGATGCATGTTTGGCTCCACAGCCAGCACAGTACCTAAAAGTCTCTTTATGTACCCTGACAACCTATTGCCTTATCAGTATTGAAGAAAGGTGTCTGAACAAGGTCTGAAGTGACTGAAGAAATGCCAATGTTTTCTGTGGTTTCATTCTCCAACATGTGCATTGGTCAAAGTGCCAAGTCGTGCTGTGCTGAAATCCCAAAGGGAATGAGTACAGTTGCAGGAAAGACCATGGGTTGTTGTTTAAGGCAAGGTAAAGTCTGCAAAGGGTTGAATTACAGTTCTTAGTGTAAGGACCATTTCTTTCAGTTCAAGGAAGTATGATGAATACAGATTACAGCTGAGCAGATTTCAGAGTCAAATGAAATGGGATTCTACCTTGGACCAGAGGGGCCCAGGCTGCTTCAATGCTCTTTGGGAAAAAAAGGAGATTGTGTTCTGGTTCTGAAAGCACCACAGTATATTTGAGGAATACGGCTCTCCTGGTGCCTGTAGGTTTTGAACTTGGTTATATATTAGGTATAATATGCTAATAATTCTGTGCTTTAGGGTCTAACTCTGCCCGTTGGTATTGACAGGTAATTAACATGCCCAGGTGAAACATATTCTGAAGCCATCATAGCAGGATACATGTGCCTTTTATGCAGCTGCTTTTATGCAACTGCTTGTTTTCAGTGGTGGAAGGGTGTCCTGTTTTGGGGTCAGCTCCAGTATTAAGAGGAAATTATTCATACTCCGCACTCACTGTTATTAAGCACAATGTGTCTTCTTGTTCTTGACTTTGAAGCAATGTTTTTTTCTGTAAATGCACACAAACTTACAAGAGAGGTTCAGTAGAAAAATTCATCTAATGATTCCAAGAGAAGCTTAAAATTTTGCTAAAAAGCATGATAAATATAGCTTTTTACTCTTCTGAGATATCAGCTTTTCTATATGCAGTACAAACGTACCATATTAATTCAATTAGGATTTTCTGTCATCTTTTTATAAAATACTTTAAGTCTTGCTGTGTTGAGTTTGGGGATTTTTACTAATTTTCTGTGGTTTTTTGTTTTGATTGTAGTTTTAATGTTAGTGTTTCATTAATACTTTTAAAGTGCACACCAAAAAGAGATGTTTGGTAAACAAATTTTCAGCAGATAGATCTAGGAATCTTATTCTTTGTCAAGGAGTAGAAGCCAATACCAGCTTAATTTTCAAGGAGTTTTTAGTGTTGTCTGTTAGATGGTCATGAAAAAAATATTTGCCAAAGCTTAGGGTAATGAGAATTAATAGTGCTGCTCTGTAGTTTGATAGTTCCTCTGTACATCTGAATTGCTCCTTTCATGGTATTAAGGATTTAGCATAATTAGTGATAAGACTGATATTCAGTTTACTTTCCTTTAAAATATTAAATCCCCTCAAAGTAAAAAAAAAAAAAAAAAAAAAAAAAAAATTCAAATTAGTTGTTTTTTTCTGAAGGAAGAATCCAGCTATTTTCAAGAACCCCTCTTTAGTTTCTTACAACATAGTAGTAACACTTTAAAATCCAGAGTAACAGAAACAACTTGGGCATATTTTGATTTTTTTTCTGTAAGGAAAGGAGGGAAAAATTAGTGAGTAAGATTCTGAGTGACATGAACCTGATTAATCTTCATATGCCAAACCTGGGACAATTTTTGTGTTGTGTTACCAGCTTAGAGGGATTTACTTGTCATCTCAGACTCAACTAACGGTTGAAGTCCCTTTGCTTTCCTCCTCCAAGTAGTAAGAAATTGTGGGAAAAATGAATGGAACTTTTTCTATTTTGGGAAGCAGATTTCCCATTCACTTTAGATGATAAATCAGGTGGAGGTAAAAAAGAATTGCTTTGCCAGAAACATTGAAAAGGGGATGTGGAGTTCAAAAGGCCACATTAACATATTCATGTAGGATGTGAGCCAATGAAATCAGATTTTTTTCCTTGCTTTAATTTGCAGAATATAAGAATATAATATAATACTTGCCTTTTTTTGACCAATAATAAATGAATTAATTGTGTTTCCTTTTGATCAATAATTCCATCTTTTGCAGAAGAAACCTTTTTGAAGGTTTCCAAAGCAAGTGCCTTTCTGTGAAGGGATGTGACTTTGAGGAAGAGTTCCTCACCAGATCAGTTAAGCAGGAAATAAGTAATTATATGCAATGCATATTTAATAACGCAATTTTTCAGCTTCTTTTTGTCTACGAAGTTCTTCCTCTCATTAAGTTAAAAACTGAGTTGTTGAGACTAACTGGAACTAAAGGGAAGAGAAATTGATATACTAAAAGTATAAGTTTAATGAAGCACAACAGGCGTAGCAGGGAAGATTTTTCAAAAGGTACAAAACCTGAACTTTCTTCAAACCTAGAGAATAAAAATAGTTGGGTCCCTCTTAGGGGTGGATTCTGTTTCATCTGCAGTCTGTTTAGCTTGATATAGCTGCCCATAGGACAGAAATTGAGAATAGACATAAATCTGTGAGAGATTACATCTGCGCAATATTTCTGTCTTGATCTCTTACAGACTTCTTAAATTCACAAAAGAACTGATGTTGTCCAGTGCTAACTCTAACTGGTAAATCTGCCCAATCCTTGAGGGGTTCTAACATCCTGGGATTCTTATTAAAGGAATTCTCACTATTAATATGGAACTATATTTTCACATTGTTTTACCAATCTCTGATTCACCTACTGTGTGATGGCTCCATAGTTTATCTAATAGTTGTCGCATAAAAACTAGCAAAAGTAGAGCTAGAATGTCTTTAAACAAAGCAAAACAAATAGTTATTTTTACATTCATTCTTTGTTGTACTTACTGATTCTTTGGAAAGTTAAAAACTCATTTATCTTATCAGAAATATTAAAGCCTCCCAAAAATTTTGAATTATAAGAACTACTTGAAGAAGCTATTTATTAATTCAAAAGAATTGTCATTTTTGTTTTACATTTGAATATCGTGAAAGTCCTGTTCCATGAATGGTGGGATAAATGCCACCTGGTCTCTTGGATCATCCCAGCTGAAAAGAATGTGTACTTCTTGCCATTAGTCAAAACTTCACATTCATTAACTAATAAAAAAAAAAAAAAAAAAGAAGAAACCAACTCCATTTTGCCAACATCATGGTTTTTTCCAGTGAATGAAAGCCAGCAGTGTATCCCTTTTAGCATTAGTTTATGGCTATTCTAATGACAGTGGTAGTTTTGCTTAGTGGAGCTCATTTATCTTTGTGTTCTGTGCCACGTTCTGGGGAAGAGATGTGTAATATTCTGGAACTATACATCTGTCAACTTTTTGGGCATTTCTTTGTAAACAACTTGATTAAATGAAATGTCATTAGGAACACTTTTGCTGGGGTTTTGCTTTCCTGTAAGACTTGATATGTTTGTTGGCAATTTCTCATCTGGGCCTCTCCCCCAGATGATAGCTTTGGAAAAATATGTACTATGGCATTTTGTATAACAGGAAATAAATAATAAAGTTGAGAAGAGCTATTTAATTAGGGCAAGCCACACCTGTTACCTATCTGCATCTCCTCAGCTTTGCATTAAAATGTTAATTGAGCACAGCTGCAGGATGGGCCCTATCCTCCTGGTTTGGAGTGTCCTTGACACTAATGTCAATTAGTGCAGTTCAGCTAGGAGGCAGAAGTGATGTTTCTGCACACACTCCCTTCTTTTCCCACCACTGATGGGGTTACAGGACTTTTATCATAAGGTCAGTTGTACAATTTTAAAAAAATGCAATATTTTAATTTGTGTGTAGATTTTTATTTTCTGTCATTACATGAGCACAATAAAACCATAAACAGCAGATTTCAGAGTTAAAAAATTACCATAAATGTACAAAGGTACCTCCCACATATTCCATACCTATCGGTTCCCTGCTTTCGTTTCCTTTCTCTGTACCACTCCTTGCAGAAGACTCCTGGAAACGAGTCAGAACACTTAGTCAGCCACTGGGGAAAGGAAGGAGCCCCTCAGCAGTTGTTGCTCAGGTGGCCAGGCTGTCTCACCCTGCCTGGAGCCTCCTCTTCATCTCAGCCACAGTCACTTCCACACTTCCTTCTCTGACAAGAAGTCCCTTGTGTCCCTCACTGCTTGTCCCCCTCCAGCCCCTTGCCCCAAGGGCTGAACAATCTGTTCTCCCAGCAGGAGGGAGTCTCACAGTGGCAGAATAGTCAATATTTATGTTGAGGGAACTGTACTTTTATAAAGCATCATGGAAAAAAAGCAGCAATAAAGATATTAAGACACAGCACATAAAGTACACAAATCTAACCTAATTTAGTTTTTGCAGGTATAATTTTGCTGCTTAAATATAAGACTAAAATTTGTGACTTATAAAAGACTAACCATATATGCATCTGTTTCTCCCTCCCACCCCCCCTTCTCTGAATAAAATTGCAGCTGGTGTGGACATCATCTCAGTGCAGTCTTTAAGGAGTTCTGGGAAAAGGCATAGATAATCTTTTTAAAAGAATACATTTTCAGTTGGTTCACGTTGAAATTATTTTACAAGGACA
>CM077464.1:57542738-57575238 GCA_039654755.1 Calcarius lapponicus
CCAAGAAGGCCAAAGGGATCCTGGGGTGCATTAGGAAAAGCATTGCCAGCAGGTCAAGGGAGGTGATCCTACCTCTCTGCTCAGTCCTGGTGAGGCACATCTGGAGTGCTGTTCCCAGTTCTGGGCTCGTCAGGACAAGAGAGACCATAGAGCTCCTGGAGCAGGTCCAGTGAAGGATAACAAAGATGATCAAGGGACTGGAGCATCCTCTTATGAGGAAAGGCTGAGGGAGCTGGACCTGTTGAGATTCTAATAAAATCTAGGTTCTCCTTTTGCATTGCCTGTTTTTAGAAGTTGCTAGATATATTGGACTCTCTGTATGTTTCAAGTCTGTCAAGTAGCTTCAGTTTTGAAGTCCTAGAGGCAATTGAATTCATGTTTAAAAAAAATGTTTTTAGTTGGGAAGGGGAAACAAGAAAATAAAATATTGTTTCAGATCAATAATTTGAATAAGATGTATGGTGGTATACACAAAATAGACTTTAATATATCTTTTAATTTACATGTGTTTGCATGTTGACATAAGTGTTAAAGCCAAAAGTCCAGCTTATCTTTCTTCCTCCATTTGCACTTCAGTATCACAACTTGGACCACTGGACTATGGCATTAAAAGTGTATTTAATGTAAAACTAACGACCGACTCTCAAAGCAATCTTAAAGAAAACTTTGGACAAGTTCTTTGCTTCTTTTGATAGATGGGTACTGGATTAATCAGAACTCATTTATAAAATGTCATTAGGAAGCAGGAGAAATGTTTTAGTGAGAAAATGTGCTTACCTGGCACAGTTGTAAATATATTTTCTTTTTAATGACAATCATGTGATAGTTAAGGATTTTTTTAAAGCCCTCTCTCTCTCTTGGATTCATACGAATAGTTATTCAGAATGCCTTTCCTTTTAAAAGGAAATTCCAGCTGAATAATTGCAGAGAAAAGCAGATTAAAATTCTAATCAAAGTTTTAAGCTTTTAAAATGGCTCTTACATTTCCTTTACAGATAATGAAGTAGGCTGTACTCTAGAAGTTTGGCTTTGGTTTTTGTTTTGTTGATTTCATTTCTTTTTCCTCTTAAGTGGTCAGTTGTCTTTCCACCAGAGAAGTGGCAGTTTCCCTTTCCAGACTGATGAAAGAAAAATCTGAATCTTTTAATAAGAAAGCTTTAGGGACCAGTAATAGAATGTATCAGAAAAAAAAGATTAGCATTTTGTAGTCATTATCCTGTGTGGATAAGTTAGGAATTTTTACTTAGATATAACTTTTTTTCCTTGGTAAATTTTAGTAGTAAAATAGTTAAATCATTTTGGTTGTGCTCAGCCTCATCTGAGTTTCATTTACGTCCTTCTAAAGCTGAAAAATATCCCTTCTGTAATGAATATCCCAAAGACAATGATTTACTTTTTTCATGGGATGTTCCCCAACACCCCTCCCCAGTTCTTTGCAATGCCTGGTCATCTTGGTGTCTGGCTGGGAACATCCTTGTTAATCTACATGGGGTTTGATAGGACTAAGCCACTCTGGTCATCTTCTAACTGATGCTGCTACAGTGAGTCTGGAAAATTAACATAGGAGATTAGTTCAAATAGGTTTGGGTTTGGTTGGGGTTTTTTTATTTTGTTTTTCATTTTTGGGGGTTTTTTTTCTTAAGTTTTTTTTTTCCCTCCTTTCTTTTCAATCATGAGTAGGAGCTCTGAGAAATATAATTTGGAGATGAGGAAAATGAATGGCTGAGGGTACCATTAGTAAAAACACACACAGAACTTTCCCAGTTCAGAATATAACTAAACAGTACAGTTGTGGATGGAAATTAAACTCTTTCAGAGCATCACCACTTGTAAACAAACCATCCATTCAAAATATCCATTCAATCCTTGGGAGACTTGGGTGGTTCACTTCACCCTGCACGTGGCTGTGACATTGTCCATGGTGAGGTCTGTAGAGTTCTTTTGATGTACATTGTGACAATATGTATGGCTTGCAACCACTAAACTTCATGGTGTGTCAAAAGGCAATTTTTATTTTTTTAATTGGAAGATCTGGAACAAAAAGAAAGTTCTTCTATTTTTAGACTTTTTTTTTTAAAGGTTTTCTGTGTCTTTTCTGAAAAATATTACCAACATAAAAACATTAATATTGGGCTTGATCTGAGGCTACTGATCCACCAATTTAAAACAAGTTGTCATGATTTTTCTTGAAAAGATCTTATATTAAGACATTTAAAATGTGGAGCACTACCTGCTATTAAGTATTTTGAAATATATTAATAAATAAAAAAAGTTCTTTTAAAAATTCTTCAACTTTCTGTGTTTATTTCCACGGCTTCAGCAATACCGAATATTCTTCAAAGTAGAAGCAATACTCCTTCTATTGCTGAAGAAGGAGTATCTTTCTTCTATGAGAAGAAAGAAAAATGCTTATTAATACAAAGCTAAGAGTCAAGGGTTCAGAATGATTTAATTTTTTAAGAGAAACTTCCTTTGTGATTACAATAATTCTGGAAAGGACTCTTTGAGATACTGCTGCACTTATATCTGCTAGCCTTCTCTGGCCTATTTACCTTCCTAAAATAATTTCACATACCTTACTGACATCATAATTGGAGAAAGATCTGTTGAAAAGCTTTAAATTTTGCAACCTTTCTTGCCCCATGTCCGTGCTCTTAGAATGCATCCTCTCTGATATTATGCACACATACAAAATGGGGAAAAACACTTATTTTCTTCATCTAAGCCATACTTTATTATGATCAAGATTGTGAGAAAAATGAACAGAAGAGATTTTAGTTTGGGGGAGCTTTTTTGGGTTTGATTTGGAGGGGTTTTTTTTGTGTGTGTGTTTTTCTTTGCCTGGGGTTTTTATTTTATTTTTATCCATCGATTCTGTAATCTCTAGTGAGCTGTTCTGTGAGCTGTAATGCTTATTGTTACTTTTTAATGCAAACTCTTTGGAAATATTCATGTCTTCTAGTTATGGTTTGTGATATGGCTAAGTACAAATCTTGATTTTTACAGCTACATTTTTTGTATATGTCTGGTAGAAAGGCATCTTGTCTTGGGTTGATATAAAGATCCTAATACTCTGGGGTGGATAATAAGATTTTTATTCCCAAATCTGTCCCTTGAATTGAGGTTTGTGAAAATATCTGGCTGAAATGGCCCTTTTCGGTGCAAGATTGTGATGTCTATTTAACGGGGCTTTTTTCTTAAAAGATGCCTTCACCTCTAAGCCAAGTAACCACAATTTGGTGTAAGCTTCATATAGAAACCTGCAATATATTGGTCTAGGGGCCAAAATGCAACTATTAATATTGCTGGTGTGAAATATGCTAAAAATTCTGGAAAGAAGGTAATGTTTTTCATTACATCCATTTGCTTGCTTTTCACTCTCATTCGCTCCATTTGTCACAGAGTTCCTTGGGCTGGCTTCTGGGGGGTCTGCCTAGCTCAAGCAAAATTCCGCTGAAAGCACAGCATAGTTAGGATGACTGGGTGTGCTCTTGGTGGGCTAGCTCTACCTTGCACTCATGCCAAACTCTTTTATCCAGTTGTTCCTGCACTCCCCTTGCACACCTGATGAGAGGACCATAAAGAGTCACAATAGTTTCTCTGACGAGCCGTGGGCTTGCTGTGTGCAAGGGGAATGCTTTGTCTGGTACTGAAACAGGATTATTGCATTTGAGGGTCTCTGGGAATACCTGCTTAATGGTAGTGATCTTGAAACTTTGCCAGCCAGTACTGTGTCTGGTTAATATGCAGGCCCGTAGGAGGCAGGTTTCTTCTAGATTTCAGAAGGGACATCTGTCTGACATTCTTTGATCTCTGATCACTTATTTCCCCTCTTTGTAGCTATCTGGGTTAGTCATTACTTTCTCTTACTTTCTCAAAGCCACACACTGAGAAGATGACACTTCCACACTCTTGAACTTCAAGATATAAAGAAGAGAATTTGCATACTCTGAGCTACAGTCTGCCCGACTTCTCTTGGAGGCCACCATGTATTGCAGTGATGATGCAATGAAAGGTTGATATCTGGAAGAAAATGAATAATAATTTCCCTTATAACATCTGTTGTAAATGGCATGATATAGAATCAAGTGTTCCTGATTGTCAGTTATTTTGAACTATTTCTTCCACAGTAATCCTCATGGATTTCCTTGGGGACTTCAGAATTGATAGCATGGTATAGTGTGTGCACGGTGATAGGTGACAAGTATGTACAGGATATCCTTTCTTATTTTAAAGACTTGGACTTCACAAAAATTGATACTTTTTCCCCCTGCCAGTTACTGCAGTTCCTCATGATGAAATCCCAATAATAAAAAAAAAGCATGTATGCTTTATGCCATCCATCCAATTACTCTGGGTGGAGTTCTCTCTCCGTATATGTTCTGAAGAGTCCTAAAACAAATTACCCTGTGATATTGTTTCAGATGCAATAGTTTTGTACCATTGAAGCAAAGCAAACTGTAAATTGCAAAACAAAGAATAAAACCATAATTACTGCTTTCATTTATTCATACCATATTAATGCAATATAATTATCTGGCAGGCAGGATTTTATGAATACTCAACAGAAAACCACCAAATGGTTGTTCTAATGAACACATAAAAACTAACACTTTTAAGCACTAAATCACATTCTGTTACTTTTACATTGACAAATGCCTTTGAACTTTATAATTGGAAATAATGTATTTTGGCACCCTGTAAAAGGCTCTTCAAGTACTATTGTGTTTGGAAGTATTTCAAAATGGACAGAAATGCCAATGGGATACCTTAAGAATTGTTATGGTGATTTTTGCAGTGCACCTGCACAGGGCAATATATTGTTTCATGTGCATTCTGGTCTCCTAAAGAGTTCTTAAGGAATTGGGATCCTAAATAAAGCTTTAGGCTTGGATTATATACAAATCACAGTAAAGAGAGTTGCTTGAAAGCACAGTGAAATCACAAAACCAAAATTTTTTAAAGTTATTCAGGATTAAAAATTTTCATAAGAACTTAAAGAGCACAGTTGCCCACCTCAAACATTGTTAAGGCCACAGAAGGACTTTGCCATGAAATAAGCACAGAAGGGAGTGACAGGATGGTGCTAACTCCAGGCCTGGTAGAGGTGAGAACTGGGTAGCACATCCTGAGTAATGCATCCAGATAAAAATCTCCACTGGCAAACTGTGAATCAGTGACTGCTTGCACTGGTCAAACAAAGATCACTGCAGGTTCTAGGACAAATGGCATCTGTGACCACCAGCAACCACTCCCCCAAAGAGGCCTCTGTGGATTCCTGGAACCTGGACTGTAAGTTAAGCCTCTGTGAGAGAAACCTGTGGTAAGATTGGGTGGTATTTTTGCCTGGATGTTGTCTCTGACATAGAGAGATGCTAACAAAGCTGGTGGAGAAGAACACATCACTAAAAATGGGCACAAAGAATGAAGGAAAGCCAACTCAGCAACTGTAGTGAAATCAGTTTGGACTGGGAAAAATGTAATTTTGACAAGGGAGATTGAGACTGTCAACTCATGGCCCACAGACCCAAGAAACCCAGCAACTCAAAAGACAGAGCATGGGACTAATTAGAGAGGGACTTATTGGAATGCATCAAATAGAAGCCTCTCTGAGTCCTCAGAGAGAGAAAAGAATACAGGGTTTGAATTAGAACCTCTTGAGAAGCTGAAATACATTAAGCCGCACAGATATGAAATAGAAGTGTAAGTTTTAGTTTTAAGGAAATAGAAATATATTTTAAGTGCCTTAAGAGGCTGTATTAGCTAGTAAAAGGCCCTAAAGCCTAGTTTGACTTAGCTCCAGACATAACAAAGACATAGCAGAACATTGCTTGTGTTTCTAGATAGAATAGATAGAACTATTTGTGTAAATAGATAAAATTATATATGCATATTTTAAGCAAGAAAACACATAGCGCCATTTGTGTAAATAGATAAAACTATATGTGTAGGTTTTGTGTAAGATCCAACACTACTTTTGCATGTTAGAATCAAGTTTGGACTGGTGTAGAAAGAATATTTTAAGATCATGTTTTTAGCTGATTGAACGATTTATGAATAAAATCCCTGTACTGAGGTGCAGAAAGAGGGAAGAAGAAGAAGGGTGTGGGAGCTGTTGTTGCTGCTGCTGCTTCTGCTCAGGACTTTATGCCAGAAAGCTTTTAGCACAGACTTTAATACTCTGAACTCTTTGCCTTTGAGACGGATGTATTCATGTAGTAAACAACTTTACTACAACCAACAACTGCTCTGCTCTCATCTCTTTGAAGACCCAAGACCCACAAAAACTTTAACGGGGACTCATTTAATCAATAGAATAAGATAACTTTGTAATCCATGAGCATTAATTCCTTTGTTTGCTAAAATGTATAAATACAGAAAAGTTCTGAATGACCCAGAAATCCCACCATTGAGAAGCCCAGGATGAAGAAGGACCAATGGGACACACTGCTGGATCCATGGGTGATGACTATCTTCTCCTTGATGTCTGTCTCTCTCTCTCTCTGAGACCACCCCCATGAAAAAGAAGAGAAAAAAGGCTTACTTGACCTTCCTGAGAAAATGTATTTTTAAATATTATTTATAGAAACACTTTGCTAATTTTTGTCACCTTTACATAGTCCTAAAAGCCTTTTAAAGTTCACAATATGAAATAAAGCCACAATCCTAACTGGCAGAATTGATTTTAAAGAGCATACGCAGGGAGATAGAAATAAATCAAAATAAATTTGTGAAGTTCAAGATATAACTTATCTTTCTTCTCTGGAAGTTCATTTTTTTGGCCCATCAGAATGATAAGCAAACTGTTGGTATAGGATATACTAGAGCAGCGGCCCTATTCTACGAGAGGGAAACTACATCATATTTAACCTATTTCTTCTCCAGAATTGATAGAAGATAATTTATTGATCTACAAATTTTTGCATTTTGTTCTAAATGTCCTTTATCCTCCATCTTTAAGAGAAATTCTGTATTCAAAACCATCTTGATTCTGAGTTATTTCTGTGTTGAACAGGGTCTTTCTGGGATTAAAAAATGACAAAAAACATGCAATGTTCATGCACTGAGTTGCTGGTGACCAGACTCTGACATCCTGTACTGTGGCTCTGTATGGATGTTGTATCAAAGATGGAGGGAATATCTTATGCTAAAGAAATAATGTTCTAAAGCTGCCTTCAAGGTTTTCAATCTAAATTACAGGAGAAAAAATATTGACATGCAGACTTTCATTGGCAAAAAAGATCTTGTTTTTTTCTGTAATCAAATATGCTAACTGATGCTAATCTTTTAGCCCCTTAGGAAAAAAAACCCAAACCCCTGAGCGCATAGTGGAATCTATTCTTTAAATAAAGATCATATGTCAAAAATGTACAACTAGATGCAAAACATTGTGGTTAGGTGTCTCTGTAAAAGAACAGAAATTATCTTCTCTAAAACAGCTTTAATATAAGCCAAAGCCATTTTCTGTTAGAGTTCTGCCATGCACTTGAAGGGTCAGGAAGCTCATTTTCCTCAAGTCTCAGCCTATAACACTGGTGCAGGTGCAACATACCTAAATAAACATCCACAATAATTTTTGCATAAATGTAGAGCGACACAAGAATTGAGATGCAATTATTTAGCATTTGTGGGGAACGGAGATGGTTTATTTGGTATGTCAAGTACTGACTCCCTAGAGAGAGAGAAACCACTCACTGAAATGTCTAAACTTTTACAATGTACGGTGGCAGCATTAAATAGATAGCTTTTATAGTCATCATGTGTGGAATTTTTGCAGAATCTTATGCTATTTCTGATCAACACTTTCAGGAGTCTTCGGGTTAAGACAATGGCAAACAGATTAATAATTAGCAAAAAAAAAAAAAAAAAAATCCCCAAAAAAACCAACAAACCCCAAATAATTTAATTCAGGGAATAGAGTAGACAGGGCTATGCATTTACTATTCTTAGACTTAAGGAATTAATTGAACATAAAAATGTATTTTTGAAAGGTCTAGGGTGTTAACATTTGTAAGTAGAGCATTTTATTTACTTTATAGTATACTTATATATTATATACTTAGAGAGTCCAAAAAAATGAGTTTGTTTTTTTCTTAATATTTACCTCTCTTGAGTCCTCCCTGTGTTCTGTGAAATTGTCTCTTCAAATGCTAGAAACTGCAATATGCAGTGGCTGTTTGAACCATATCCTTCAAAAGAGATTGATTTGCAAGACAGTGTTCTTGGTTCCCCAGACCAGTGGGGGAGACATTTGGATAAAGATATTATGCTTCAGGCTGAGGTCAGAATAGATTTTTGCTCTATGACCAATAGATTTGTTTGAAAGTATGCTTATATCTGTACTCCAAATCTATCTATTTATCATTAATCAGAATCATTAGTCTGTTTGGAAGCTGGCAGAATCCCAGGTCTGGTTGTGAGGCTGTAGAAGGCAGAGTGAGGATATTGAACCAATGGTTGGTATTTTTAACAGAGCACAAGGGACCTGTGAGGTGCTGTGATGCATGTGCCACACCCTGCCCCATTTCAAGAGCAAGTGGGAAGGATCCTACTCTTATTCCCAGGCACTCTGTTAACCTAAAAAGGGTACCTGGCTCACCATTGTGGTATTGGAGTTTAAGCTCACGTTCATTTGTTCCTCACATCTGACCCAGGGCCTTTCCCAAGCATCACAGGATGCTGGTTTGTTTAAAAATATTTTGAGTTTGAAGCCTTGTGGCCAACAGACAGTGGGTAGGATGGGGCATGCTGTGTCTGTGGTTTGTCTTCTCTGCTTTTCTTGCTATCTCTTGGCTGGAGGCTTGATGTGACTTGTTAAGTTATGCACATCAGTGTAAGAGAGTTCCTTCTTCCCAGAAGTGCTGGCTGCACTTGGCTATCTTGATCCTGGAGGTGAGGCTAAAAAAGGCATTAGAATGAGACCAAGCTCTAGTGGCAGCTCTTGGTTGGAACAGAGACCATCAGTATTAAAGCTCCCTAGCCCCTCTTAGGCTGGTCCTCAGACCACTGGAGTAAGGCTGCATGATTATGTTAGCTGATACTTCAGGAGGATGAGACCCCAACTCTTATCTATCAACTAGGAAATATGTATTAAAATCCACAATAGAAATAGTTAAAAATTAATAAACACCACTGGTTTCTCTGAACCAGTAACAGTGCTCTTTGTTATTTTTTATCTGTTTAAATACATCTTGCTGGAGAGCACTAAGTGTAGCAACAAGGTGAACGTGTTTGTTTGCTTTGTATCTTATAGCAGTTTCTTTTATTTCATCTTGAATTTGACCCCTCTCCTTGAAGTTCATGTTTCTCTACATGTAGTATTAATTAACAACAACACTCCACAAAATTTATGTCTATTTTGAAGTTCTTATGTACTTTTGTGGAGTTCCTACCCCATGTGCAATTTTGGGGAGTTTTTTACTTGCTGGTGAGCCACTAAACACTGTACTATAGCTGTGTGGTTGGAAAGTTTTGAGAAGAACATAAATATCTTCTGAAAGGCATGAAGATCACTTGAAAAATCTTGTTAATCTTAGCCCTGCTGCTTGCTTCCATTTGTGCCAATGTCTTTACAGTTTAAAACAGTTTCTCCTTAGGACAGCTGCTTTCATTCATAGTCAATTTAATTCATCTGGGCACAGTTTTTGATGCTATAACTACTTTGAGCTCTGCTGCAGTATCTCTTTGATACTGTCTTTCTGTTCCTGTGGTTTATGTCAAAAACTAATCTGCTTTACAATCCAGTAAATTTATAAGTAACCCAAGAAAAGAGATTTGTTTTGCAGAAGTTTTTTTCATCTTCTATATTTCTTAACAATGTTTGCAATATAACTTTTAATTCTCTCACCTGTCAGTTGTTAAAAGAAACTATATTTTCCTAAATTACATTTTCCAGTGCATTGTACTGTTCACTATTCAAAATGACTTTTTTAGTAGTTTGAGATCTTTATTTTAGTCTTTCTGTAATATAGGCCTAGGACATTCTTTCCTCGCTTCCAGGAGAAATTGCATAAATTTGAAGTACATTCATTCTTTTTTCTCCCATCCATGCTATTTTTATTTCTTGAACTTTCTTTCTCTCCTCTGTGATTTTAAAGAACACACCATGCTGAAATGTTGCTGTGCTGTCTCAGTGCACTTCGTTCCTAACCTTTGTGCTTTATCCAACATTTAAAAGTTTAGGTTTTCTTCCACTTTCATCTGCTGAAACCAGAAGTGTCACCATTAATGACAGCTAAGATACAGCCCTCACTGCACTGATTGGTGGTATAATAACTGTATCAGACTTATGTTTTTTAATTGAAATGAAATAATTTAGTTTGATTTTTAATACTGAATTAGTTGATGTTTCTCACAGGCTTCATGTTGTCACAAGCACTCACAGAACAGAACTCAGTTTTAATTGGCTCAAGGGCTTAGGCATGGTTAGGAAGGAATAAAACTTTATTTCTAACACTAAAAAGTTAATGTTCTTAAAAATCTCTTTACTACAAAATTTAAAACTCTCCTACTAACAGACTATTATATTGAGTGGGAAAAAAAAGAATCAAATCATATTTGACTTTGTTTAAAAAAAATAAAGACTGTACTGGGAATAAGTACAATCAATGAGACTTGGCTGTCTCATTTAAATACCACCCACACCACTCCCATTTGATTATCTTTTTAATTCTCTGTGGAACATTGTCTGTAACCACAGATGAAGTGTGAAAACTAAACTTTGGTCAATATGTATCGTAGTGCTATAATATACATATGGCATTCCTGGGTCTATTGGTATATTTCTTGTTCATTTGGCACCAGCACTTGATGCATTACTCTGTACACAAATATGGTTCTGAATCTTTTTCTGCAAGCTTAGGAATCCTGTCACTTGAGATATCATGGAAGCTGGTTTCTAACCATCTGAATAAATCTTTGGCCTTTGGCTAACTTCACCTTCTGCCCTCACCCTTCTTTTTCAACAGTTTTAGAACTTGTACCTCAAAATTTTCTTCAAACTTTTTTCAGGTTTGTAACTGTGGATATCAACTGAAGTAATATTCCAGAGGAATAATTATTATCTTTAAAAAAATAAACAAGCACCAAGTTCTAGTTTGCACCTCTTTCAAGGCCACATGCAAGTTCTTATATTTTATTGACCTGTGAAAGCTGCTTCAGCCATTTAGCTTAAGTACCTCCAATAGAATGTTATGTGTTCACCTTGTCCAGTTATTCAAGTAGATGTGCTATGGAAATATCTTGTTCTGAGTGTAGTTCTTCTGTATATTATCATCTCCCTCCAGGGAAGGGGCGGGGGGTAGCAATGGCTACCCTGACTATACTGAAGAGTGTTTCTGCCCTAATCTGTCATTCCCTTTTCCATGTTGCTTATGGTACAGGAAAACTGGCAACACAGGGAATATCAGGTTCCTGATGCCTACTGCAGTACAGGTGGGAGGAATTGGGATGATGTGCCACCATGTCTTAAAATATTTTCCCATGTACTAATTGCTTACGCAAACATTTGTGCAATTTTTTCCTTGACTATTAATGCGCTTTTAATTTTGTTTTTCTTTTTTGTTTCAGTAGCTCTGATGATTTTGTAGCCTGAAGAGTTGAATGGGTTGAAGCTGGAAGTAACCAATGTCCTCTCTGCTGCACAGTTTTCCAGTGTGTGCATGGAACTGGAAGACAGTAATCTGCATAGTAAAGGAAGGCACCATTAATTATGCAGCTATTGCACTGTGAGGAGTGGATAATTCTAGGTTTCAATGGCCTTGAATCATTATAAGGGTCGTGTATTCCAATGTATTAACTTTTTTTCACTGATCTTTAGAGACACAAGCAAGCACCTGAAGCTGACAGAATTAACCACAAGGATCCTATTGCTTTGCTGACTTTCCTTTGATTCTTATGCATATGCTTACCATTCTCTTTGCTTGGAGTTTGCTGTTGCCTAAGCTTTTGTCTCTTTCTTCCTCCCATCATGACTTAGCAGCATTCAGGATTCTGTTCGGTGACAGGTTCCAGTGGTGAAAACGTTCCAATATTAGAAGTGGTAATGTCAGAAAAAATAAAACAGACTGAGGCAGTTCTGCAGTGCAATATAGAAGAATGTACTTTCTGGTCTTTTCTGGGAAAATGTCTTGTATTGGTTTTTTTTTTGGACAAACAAATTTGATTTTTCAGTGACTATTTTTTCAATTATTATTAATCAAGAAGGGATGTGCTGTGCCCTTATTTGAAATCTACTTCTGGAGCAGGCCGCGGGCAATAGTCCCACCTTTCTGCGGTGAGTCTGAAGCACCTGTAGCGGAGGCATCGCTCCCCAGAGCGCAGGCAGGCCCGGGCGCGCCGCGGCTCCCGGCTCTCTCCGGGCGCGGATCCATCGCTCCGTCCCTGCCGGAGAGCGTCCCTGCGGACACTAGATGGCACTCTGTCCTCCGGGATGCGAGCAGCCGCCGGACCTGCCGCCCGAGCCCTAGATTAATATCATTTGGATCGGTTCAGTCAGAATTAAATCACTTAGATTGTTGATGAAACAAAAATTTACATCACAGATGAAACGCGCTGTTCACTCTGAAGCGTGAGCTCTGCTGCCATGGAGCACTTGGATTCGGGCCGTGCTGCTTCTTCTCTCTTCTCCCTTGACCCCATCCTAAATTTTCAGTTTATGTGAGGTGTTTTTTTTTCATTACATATATATATATATATACACACACACTCTTTTTTTCTTTTTTCTGTGAGGGGGTGTATATAGAGTAAGAAAGGAAGTTCAAGGAAAAGTTGTGAATAATCTGAAATTTTATTTGTGTCTTCATAGCTTACTAAACCAAAAAGGATAGGGATATTCAGCTTACTGCCAAAAGTGTTGTACTTCTCTTGTGATGATAATTTCCTGGGAAACTTGCAAGTGTTCCGCTGCAACATTTAGGTATAACTTTTTTTTTTTTTTAATACAAAAACAATAATTTAAAAATGGTATACGTCTTTGCAAAAAGATTGCATTTGCAGTTCTGCATTTACCATTTTATTAATAGTCTTCAAATTTCAGTACCCATTCTATTTTTCTACTTAATAGAAGGAATTTTTTTTAAAAAACACATCTTAGTTTTCAATTCCTTTCTCTTCTAAAAAACTGTTTTCAAAAGCTATTAAAACACTTAATACTACTCTTTTAACACCATGCTACCAAAAAGAGCTTGAAATATGTTTAATTATATGAATAACGCATTCAGAACAAACACAAAAATGTACATGTATTGCTTGAAGAGTATTAAACTGTATAATATTTAGAATAGCATGTGTTGCATGCTTTGTTTTTATTATTTCCCTGAAAAAATGCTTCAGAGTAATTTTTAGAAATTTAACAATCAAACAGATATCTGGTATATTCTACCTCATTTAACCATCCATGGCCTTCTGCATTTTTTTCTCAACAGTCAATATTGCATCGATATCATCATTAGAAATTTTAACAATCAAATGGATTTGCACTGCATGCTTATCACGATTAGCAAGCACACGCTGCATATTTCTATTAACAGCACATCAATATCATCATTAGAAAATCAGCAATCAAATGGATTTGTAGAGCAAGCATATGCTGAGCATCATAATATTTAGAATCCAAAAAGGCTTTGCTTAATATAAGTCTATTTCTGCTAGTTTATTTTTTCTTATAGAATGGCTATCTAGATGCCATATTTTATATAAACCCTTTAATATGATGTTTCTGTAAATATAGTATGATGTATACAAAATCCAGTAATAGGGCATTAGGATTCACAAATGTATCATAAAAGTGTTTATGAAAGACTTATAGCATATTATGCCTTTCCCTTTGCAACTATAGCTTTGATTTTCCAGGGTAACTTTAGTACTGCATACATACAGCTATTTACCACTTTTTCCTGCTTGCCTTTAACTGTGTAAATGACTTTAAAATGCTTTCTCTGTATATATTATTAACTTGTGGCTTAAAGTCAGACTATTTAGGAAAAAAACCTGAATAAAAAACAACCCAGTTTACCAAGACCCAAAACTTATTTCTCATGCATTTTATTAGATTTATATAAAGAGTGCAACCTAGTATTAGCATTCTAACATGATGAAAATGTAGTAGCATTAGGCTCTAATTTTGTGCCATATGCTGCAGAATTAATGGCATGCCCCTATCGTTGTAAGATAGGAAACAATTAACTCTTCTCCCACATGCATGTATGTATTCCCTCTTTTGATGCTGATCAAGTGCAGGGATACATTGATAAAGGAGAAATATTGTAATTGGTAAATTCACTTTTGGATATCAAAGGAGTGTAGAAATTTTTTCTGAAGAACCGATTGAACCAGCTGCCTCCAGAAAGAAGTTTTTTGCATTAGTTTCTAAAGATATTAATTGTAAACATAACGGAGAGATGTGATGTGAGTTGATTTTGTGACTTGTATAAATAATAGTTATTGCTGAGCAGAATTTTGTCCTTCTATCTTTACTACCTTTGAAACACTCATTTATTTTTAGTTTGTTTTAAATACAGTAATATAATAAGGGATCGCAGAGTCCTACTTTAAAGAACCATTTGTTTGGGCAGTAAAAATATAGCTTCTCAACATCCTTAACCAATTACCCATCTTCCTTTATGCTGTTTATGGCTTGTAGGGTAATGGCTCCAGCAGAGCTAATAGCCAGCTCCAGTCTGGACATCTTTGCAGGAGAAGGATTCACTCCTGGAGATGAGTGCTGCCGTGTCCCCAGCCTGTGTGAGGTCTCCGTTGGGGTCAGGCTCCTGGCATCCTGCAGTAGGTGAGGACAAGGACACAGCACACACAGCTTAAAGACAGATAGTTTAACCTTGCCTAACATTTCACCTTAGCTACTGCTGTTTTTCATAGCTCCCTTTCCAGAGCTGATATAGTAGCTTTATGGGTGTGGAAGCATGATTTTTATCTTGGCATTGGTTTAAGGATAATCAGGTCATCTGTAGGAAAAAGCCTGAACTCTGACTCTCGTCATTTAGAACCAATGATCTCCCCAGCCTATCTGCCTTGACTGTGTACTTCAGCAATTTGATGATGTCAATTTATATGAAAATGAGTATTATACTTTTTCTTAATTTCATATCCACTGTTTGCTGCATTAAATAAGGTACTCTGCTGTAGTCATGGTAATTGTACGTTCCGGACTTCCTTCTGATGCGTCTGTTCCTCCTGGGAGCCAGTCACATGGCAGCTTCACAGAGATTTTATATTTTTATATGTTTTATGCCATCAAATTGTGTCCCTTCTCCCTTTATCCCATGCAGGGGTCATGAACCTTAGGTTCACTAAGAGCATAAACCAGGGCTAGATAAGGAAAAGCTTTCTGGAAGCTTGCATGGATGGTGCCAGCACAAACAGAAACTGCTGACAACTAAGCTTTCCTGTCAGGTAGTTATGCTCAGCTAATGCAATAATAATTTGCACAGAACAATAAGTTGTATTGCTGTATATAATATTCTTTTTTTCTAATGACTCATTATCCTAGGATGATGAGGAGATGAGTAGAATGTAAGTGTATTAAAACATAATTGCTTTTCTATTCAAACAAAAGCATGCAGGGTACACATTGTGACAAATGCCTAATGAATACAAGTGGAGCTTTTTTGTTCTGTGTAAGTTTATGGCAATGCCTGCCATAACTGCCTGTTTAAGATCTTAATTGCTTTTAATTTTAACAGTTACCTGATAGTTGCTTTTGGTTGAAGAATTGTTGAAGAAAAGACTATGCTGCTTCACTGCAAATGTTTGCAAACCAAGAGTGTCAACTTCTATGATTCCAGTTGAACAATTATGAGATTAATTTTGTATAGCTCCTGCTACTGTACTATAAATAATTGTGTAAATATTGCCCCAAAGCAGTTTCTTTCAATCCATGGGTAGACAAAAAGCACTAAAAAACACGTAGAAAATATTTGAGAAATAAAATGTTTAACATATAAATATTAAACATATAAACAATTTGCCTCCCATAAATGTATAATACCAGACTTGAATAAGAAACTCTAAGAGTTAAAGTCAACCTTATGCAAGCACTTATGTTCACTTCCCGTAATCATTGGTAATGTCCTAAACTTATGTTGCACTGGCTAATTTTTCTCTTCAGGTGACACTAGTCCTGGGTAGTCACTTCCATGAATACATTTGAATTTGGAAGATGCCAAGACAAAATTTCCTTCCACTTACGGAATCAGTGTCCCTTTTCTGTTGAAGAAAAATGCCTGGGCTATAATTTTTGAATCTTCATTTATCATCATCTCAGCCAGAACCACCATTGTGTGTGGTATCTTTAACTTAGTATCTATCCTTCCTCCAATCACTGGAGTCCTTCCCAAGCGGGTCAGTGGGTATCAAAGCAGTGCCTGTGCATTATAGCAATAAGTGAACCAAGTATGAATCACCCCCTGTGGTTTTTTTTTAACTGGGAAAATTCATTCTTGATATCTCTGTCTCATGACTAATTTTGCCAGGGCCATCATCGTGACATCCATGACAGAGATTGTGGTTACACTGCCTTGAGAGCCAAACCAAGAAAATTCACCTTTTTACTCCTCTCAAGAGACCAGAAGAACAGGCAGAAGGAAAAATATGCATATTTTCAACTGCACCAAGGGGTGCTGTGCAGACATCAGGCAACAGGGCTTTGTGCCTCAGCATCCCTTGGAGTGTGGGGTGTTTCTATGCTTGCAGGACTCAGACTGAACGTGCCACCTCTGACAAAATGTTATCATGAGATGTTTGAATATACTTTCTGCTTAAACCCAGAGGAAAATAAGATGTTTTACTAACACTAAATGTGATGACATATGACTTGTGTAGAGCAGCCAAAAACTGGCGCTTTATTTTTTCATGCTGCTTTAAATATTGGAAAAAGTTGTATTTTTTTGCTGCTTAATTAAATCTTAACTTTATGAAAGCCAGGGTATACTTCTTGAGGACAGTGGTGCTTGAGGACAGTGCTCTTTCCAAGTGGTATCTCTTTTTTTCTAGTTTCCCTGCAAACAGATGAGTGAGCCAATACTCAGTGTATGGGATGGCCAGATATGCTACTTGGCATGCTGTGGTACTACAGAAGTACAAGATGGTCATGTGTAATCTGGCTTCTCTGAGATAGTGCTCAGACTTCTACTTCTTTTTGCTTGCCATCTTAATATCAAGTCCAGAGCTGGAAAAAAGGTTGCTCGGGCACACACAGTTTACATATCACCCTCATGCCTCTTTGCCTGCTGGATGATGTGCTCCTGGGATGCAGTTCCAGCTCTGCAGCTTTCTACTTTCACAGATTGTCCAGCTAAGAGCTACAGGGCAGTCTCAAAGCATCTCTTTTTGTGGTTATGAAAATGCTCCCACTCTGCACAGACTTGGCTTTAATATTGTGATGTCGCTGGCTTCCCTTGTGTGACCCTGCCACGGTGGTGAGGGAGGGGTTACACAAATGCAGGGGAACCTCACCTGCCAAGCACCTGAGAGATCTCTGCTGTCCAGCCCAGGGCCTGTGCCCAAGCTGGCAGAGTGGCTGGAAAGCAACGCTAGAAAATCCAAACTGATCCAAATAATATTGGATCCATGACGAGAAACTAAGATTATTGGATGGAACAAAAGAGCATGGTTGAGCTTGGATCAAAGGCCACACAATTGCCAGAAACTGTTACAGAAATATCTCAGTTCTTAGAGTGGCAAAACAGAACATGAGACCAGAAAATTTTGTTTCCTTCTATTAAACAAGATTCCTTCTAAATGCCCAGTGATCTGAAATCTGTTCTTGGGACTTTGCATCTTCACAACTGAGATGAATTATTCTCAAAGTGTTGCCATTTCAGCTTAGCTTTTGGGTTTTGTTGTTTGGTGGGTTTTTATTTTTTATCAAATTTTATGGGGGAGAATTTTTTTTTGTTTTATTGGTGAGGAGGCTTTGGATAGGGTTTTTGTTTGTTGGTTTTTTTGGTTCTTCTCTTTTTTTTTCTCTAACCACTGACATTTTCCTTCAGGGAATTTGTTCTTAAAAGTTTTGTGCTCATGCAAAATGTCAGAATGTCTACATTATAGACACAATCCTGATGGACATTAACTTCCTGAGGTATATGGAAATTAGTCAGATGCTTCCTGGTTGTGACACAAAAAACCACACAGGCCTCTCTGCAATCCAAGGCCTTCTATTGTCCTATTGTTAGGGCAGGTTCTGCCAAGTTGCACTATATTTTCTGGTAGCAAGTTAACTCTATTAGAATGCTCTGATTCTATGACAGTAAAGCTGCCTCTATCCTGCTACACTTTATGTCTGATGCACTATGAAGAAACGCACTACTGTTGCTGGAATATGAATTACTTTTTAATGAATGACTTGGAAGAGTGTTATGTTGTGTTCCTCAAACATGAAGAAATTTCTAACTTTGTGTGAGATTGGGCAGAAATAATGTTTAGTTGTTTTTAAGCAGTGAGGTAAATGATAACACACATGATGCTTTTATAGATGTCAAAATTTCAAGAGGTCAACTTTTTTTTTTAAACTGTTTTTTATACATAGTAAAATATTTTTGATCACACATACATTGCCAAAATTTTGGTAAAATTTGACCCAGATAATTTTTTTGCATTGTTTTGTGATGTGCATGCTCTGCTTCATTCTTATGTAAATCTCTGTTTTGCAATGAGGTCTCTTATGTCACAGAACACAGTATTTGTTTGGATAACATCTACCTAAAATAAAGAAATTAAAGTACATTCTAATTTATGTCCATATTTATATGCAGTATTCAGGGATGAAATTCCCCAAAACTGATGTATTTTACCTCCCATTGCTTCTAAAAAAATGTGCCAATTTTCCTTTTAATTAATACATTTAAGTAGATACCTACTTTTTAACCAAAGTGCTAGAAAATGTATTGCATTTGCAGTCTGAGATTATGCACTGCTATATCTGACGGAAATAATTTTCTGTAAAATCTTAGTGTAACTGCATTAATTTTAATCATTGCTTTATTCTATGTCCATATTGGTAGTCATTGGAGAAGTATTCTTCAAGTGTAGAGAGCGTGGAAAGAAGGAAAACAAACACCCTAAGTAATTTAAACCCATTCACAGCTTGTAGTCTTCTATTCCCCTTTCTCCTTTTATAAAGGTTTTGCTTAGATTGCTCACATACTGAAGAGGAATGGGGTTCTGAACAGATATTACCATAAGATAATACCAGGCTCAACTGGCAGCAGAGAATGGGTTGTGATTAGGTAGAGAAGTGTTCCTATTTTTCATGCATAACTCTGTAACCTCTGTTTTCACATCTGGCTCTATATTTGGAGAAGTTTTTGTTCATTCAGTACTTCTAGTATTCTGTCAGATTTTTTTGATTTTTTTTTCTTCTGTTCCATCATTGCAGACTTTTCCTTTTTTAGCTATTGCTATAGCTCTGCCAGTGGGAGAAGTGGAGTGAACTTCATATTGTGCAGTAGGTCTTTGGATTTGTATTTGGGACCTTTAAAACTCAATTATTTCAGGCTACAAGGCCCTCTTTTCAGTGTCTATGGGTGCATTTAATTTGAAGCTTACCTCTTAGGTTTCTGTTCTTTGAAGCATTCCCCACTCACAGAGTTTTTTCCTGCTTTTCAGATTAATTTCTTCAGTTGAGTGTTACATTCCTCAAAGCTAAAGCAAGTTGTCTGCTTATTTTGTTCACAGGTTTTCCACAGATCCGCTAATGTTGCTTATTGTAGGATTTTCATGTTACCTCTCCTCCATATAAATGGCATGGCTAATATCTGGGAATTGAATTCAGAGAGAGCATAGAAAATAGCAGTCCAACCTATGCAAAGTCTATCCTGAATCTACAGCTGCTGACCTATTTGTGTCCTGTCTGTCTTCCCCATGGATGCTTGTTCAGTTGTGATTCACAAGCACTAGTTCTGCTTTCTTACTGGGTGTCATCACTTCATAAATATATCTGTGTATTGCCTCTGGTCCCAGCACCCTGGATTTCCAATGTTTGGAAAGCACTTGCTGAGAAGTCATTTGGCATATTATCAAATGGCTGCAGCCCAGCAATAAGGTATAGGTGGAATTTTTAATATGAAGTTGGCAGGTCTCATGTCTCAACCCAGACATTTATTTCTTTTTCCCTAGCTGGTTTATTTCTTTAAAAGAAAAAAAAAAAAAAAAAAAAGAAAAAGAAAAACGAGGAAGTATTTGCAGAAGTGAATTAGTAATTTCATACAAAAGAGTAATTATTGTTCCTTTTGAAATTCTGAAAGAGACAATTCTCTACAGTTTTTTCCAGTCTAGTTTTCAGGTTAACCTTAGTGGGGAAATTAGATGCTATTCTCTGCATGGCTGATTTAAAGAAGCTGCCATTATCCTTTTAGCCTAGAAGATAAAGTTCTATGAAGCAGACTACACTGAAAACAAAGCCATGGGCCAAAGAACTCTGCTTTTCCAGGAGTAGACGTCACCTCACCTGGCCAAGAATTAATCTGGTTCAAGTTCTACTCATCCTGGTATTTTAAAGATGCCCCAAGATAATGACCTCTTAGTTCTTGTATCTGAAGTGCTTATTTTACATAAATGCTCCTGTAACCTTTGGCAGTGGATTGGTAGAGTAACTGAGAGAAGGTGACTGTGAGGCTTGGTGGTGAGGGTGCTCACTTACCAGGAAAGTCACCTTGTTTCCAAGTCCTGTTTCTAGACAGGACTTTATTTAGACTAGCAGCATGTTAGCACTGCCTAGTTGCACAGTTGTGTTATATGAGGCCAAAAAGGCTTTTTCAAGCCAAAGCTCAACTAACATAAAAACAATTTTCAAAATAAAAGGCTGCCCAAAATGTGTATACTTTCTGTAGTAGGAGACTGAGTTAACAGCATTCATTTCTTTGTTGTCTGGAAGGCCATCTTCAATAAAAACACAAATATGGTTTAGAGACATAGACAACTAATTTATGGCAGACATTAAGAGCTTGCTAAGGCAAGACAGAAATACAGAAGGAGGCAAAATAGAAAATGTAGTCAACTTTGTCACTAAATAGCAGACTATTAAGAAAGACAGTAGTATGCTGCACATAAATAAATGTTTCTCTTCCAGGAGATGTGAAGCAGTCTCCTGTTGTATCCTTAACAGGCTGTGCACCCAAGCTGACTTTAGCTGATTCCCAAGCATATTCACATGAAATGGGTATTTGTAAAGTGTTTTTTTCTTTTCTGAAGGGTGAATACGTAATGTCTGATCTCCTGCAAATTGCACTGAACTGTCATGTCTGCCCAGGGAGGTATTTTTTAGCTATTTGTGTTTATAAAAAAATTTATGATTTAAGCTGTAATAATAGCAGGGAAAAAAAGCCTGCAAATACCCCACTTTCCCCCCCCCCCCCCCAAAAAAAAAAATAAAACCAAAACCCTTCTAAACTTTTCTCATCCTCTTTAGCACTTAAGAGCTTACACAGATAAGTGACTCAAAACAAGTTTGAAAAAAAATCTTCATATAATTATTTTGTTTTGGAATCAAAAGAAAGCAATAAGATATCCTTTTCTTCTTTCTTTCTACCTGCCTATGGACACACAGCTCATGCAATACTGTTAAGTCCATTGTTCCAGAATAGGGCAACAAATACTCCTGATGTAATGACAGTGCTTAAGAAATATTGGCTTCCATTTGGTCCTGCCTAGTGTTGGGATTGCATTTGAATGCATTTTGTTTCCTTGTGACAATTCACCTCCTCTCTGTTTATAACTGTAGAGAAGGAAGGTGACAAGCACCCACCTCACACACCACTACCATGGCTTGTCTTTCCTGTACACATCTAAATGCATGTGAGCATTTCAATGAGGGAACCATGTGTTATGAAATTTAACTGTTTTTTCTTCATGGTATCTTGTTACCTTGAACACCTGTGCTTCTGTTTTTGAAGAATTTTGGATCTGAATTGGTTTACTGTGTGAAGCTTGCGAAGTTTGTTTTGGAAAGAGCAGTTAGACCAGCTCTGTTGTAGTTTTTAGACTTGGAAGTAAAAATTATCTTAGCTATTAGTTTGAAGGTAGGATGGAAATGCCACTGGATGAGGAAAGAAGGAATATTGGTGAGCCACAGAGTAGCTGAGGTGGGAAGCGACCACTGGAGACCATCTAATGCAACATTTCCTGCTGATAGCAGGCCCAACAGCAGATTGCTCAAGGCTGTGTTCAATTGACTTTTGAATATATCCAAGGATGGACAGTCCACAACTTCTTTGGGGGATGTGTTCTAGTGGTTGATAACTCTCAGTAAGGCTACTGCAGGGTTTTTTTCCCCTTGTCTGTTCACTGGGTATCACTGAGGACAGTCTGTTTCTCTTTTTCTCTGACTAAGCATGAGGTTTAGTCAAGCCTGAGATATTTCATAAGTGTATTTGCTGAGCAAATTGGTAGGCAGAAGATCCTTTGGGCTGAGTTTAGTACGGAATCTAGTAAAACCTGGGTTTAGTCAGCTCAAGAGTGATCATGAAAACTGAGATGTTTTCTGTCCATCTGTTGCTCTGCTGATGGTGGTCTTCAAGGTTATCTTCTACATTAAAGATATGATGAGGTTAATGAGATCTGATTGTTACTGATTTCTGAATGTATTGGTGCTGTTGAGATTTACCAAACAATGAGATGCCAAACACTAAGCTTTTTGCTTAGTGAACGTGGTCGAAAAGCAAAATTCCCAGCAGGGCTGGCAGTGAGGGATTTCTTAGGGAAATCACCATAAGGAATTGTAAAAAATTTCAAGCTGTGGTTGCTTTTTATAGAAAAAAAAATAGAACTACTTGCAGTACTGCACATTTAAGTTTTGTTCAGTACCAAAAAAACTAATTGTCACCTTAGGATTTTCATAGGTGCTTAATTGTCTTAATTGTCCAAAACTTTCTGGTTTATTCCCAATAACAGCAGCTATTGGGTGTATAAAGAACAGACCAGACTAAATCCTATTCTCATAAATATACTTCCTTTTTTTCCACTATCAGACACTGCAGTGTCTGACAACAGGGTTTTCTTAGGATTAAACTGTTTAGCAATACATCTGATTTTATGATATTCATGTGATTTATAAACTTTCAATACCTAATATGAAGAGTAATCTTAATCAGCTGAACAAAGGTTCTTCATATAAAAATAATTTTACTTTTTTATTGGTGTAGTAAATGTCAACATGCTTCCATTTAGAAAAAAAAAAGCTGAGTTTGATGTGAAAATTGATGTATGTGACATGGTAAAGGCTCATATCCTAGCCCTGTGTGGATTACTAGTCATAAAAGGACTAAAACATCACATTGGACATAAGTAAATATGTTTCAAGGAAGTTGTCAAACAGATGGAGTTGCCAGGCAGGATCTTCAATTGATGTACATAGTTTTGGATAATAATGGGTTATAATGATAAGACTGAAAACCAGACTAAGAACTGATTTTTTAATATCTACCTATCTATCTATCTATCTATCTATCTATCTATCTATCTATCTATCTATCTATCCATCTATTCTCTTCTGACAATAGCATAAGTAAAAAAAACAAGCTTGTGCAACTCATATTGGTTGCAAATGCTTCCCATCTTGTGTTTTACATAGAGAAGTTTGAAATCATTCTCCCTTATGCAGGGAAGAATGCATTTTAGGTTACTCATGTTTAAGTGAGGCTGTCTGCATATTTATCTTTTTTTTTTTTTTTTTTTTTTTTTTTTGTAATTTCCAAGTCTGTCAGAGTTTCTCTTTTGCTTCTCTTTTGCATGGAGGCATGCTTGATCTCTTTCTTTGGAGCCTCTAAGTATTTGTTTAATAAAACTGACATGCCAGCAACCACTGGCATAAGGCATGGTCACTGTAGTAAAACGACAGAAATTGGTGATGAGCTCCACTCTCATCATCTTTCCTTCATGAAAGCATGATGACCAGAACTGAAGTAAGGCACTTTGCAGTATTTGTGTGCTGGTGTTACATGATACAGACAGACATAGGAGTGCATAGACAGTATTAGACATTGTCACAAAAATCTCCAGAAGGTTTAGCATCTATACAAGATGCAGCACTTTATATTTACATCTTGTTAGGCCAAGAAAGCAGGTAAAAAATAGAGCTCAAAAAGTGTGAAGAAACAGGGAAGTGACAGAAATGGGGCAATGAGAGGATGAAAGAATGTGCATGGGAAGGATTTTTTTTCTCCAATTAAGAGAAAGCAGCTACTTCTCTAGAAGCTTCTGTTTTCCAGAAGCTCCTTCATATGTGCCTGCAAGCCTAAGTTACTGTTATCATGTGTGCTTTCCTCTTCCCCCTGCTATTCCCTTTTCCCACCCTCTAACAAAGAGATGTAGAGAATGCAAATAAATTGCCTGTCTGAAATTGAGGGAGCTGTGGGCTTTAGTTGACATTAGTGTATTGTGGAGGGATCCAGATGCGCGATACCCATCAAATTTCTATCAATACTAATTTACTAATATCAATAATAATCTGTTTCCCAGTGGATCAGCTTTCTCAAGCAGGGTCTGTGCACTGCTTACAGCTCTCTGAGCCCTTCAACTAAGGTGTCAATAAAGCTGACCGCTGTTCTGGGGCTATTGACAGTTATTAAAAATGACCTTGATGTAATTTCATGCCT
Source organism: Calcarius lapponicus (assembly GCA_039654755.1). Lineage (NCBI taxonomy): Eukaryota > Metazoa > Chordata > Aves > Passeriformes > Fringillidae > Calcarius > Calcarius lapponicus. The sequence goes on from CM077464.1 coordinate 57,567,344, forward strand.
ATCAAAACAAAGGCCATATGTTAAGGATTATGAAAAGCTACAGTGAACGAAAGCAATGACAGGCTTCTGCTGGGTGAGGGTAGAGGGAGGTCAGCACGTGTGACGATTATTGCCTTCCCTCCTCTCCTCCTTTTCCTAAGGCACTGAGCGGTGGTGCCCTTTGGTAGGCAACTGTTATGCTAAAGGCATAATTGGAACAATTTAGAGCTCAGGGGTGCACTTTTTTAAAGATCTGTCATAGCATATCATCTCGACAGTTAATGTGGCGTAAAATATCATAAACACTGCTGAGGAGCCTGGAGTCCCCATGGCAGCGACCGATCGATAAGGCCCAGTGGATGATCTGTCTTCCCTCACAAATGTAGGGCATGTGAGGAGCACTCTCACTGGCTTTCTTATTCTGCCAATTTATAGGCATAGCCAGCTCTTATCTGGGTGTGTCTCATGTGAAGGAAAGAAAAAATACTTTGGGTGTTCCTCAGGCACGGTGATCAGTAAAATTTTGAAAAACTGTGTAGATGGCAAGTCCAAAACCCAAAATAAATTGCTTCCCATTAACAATCCAAATGTACCGCATTTACCTGCATTAATGATGTTACAGGTAGAAATCCAGAAAAATTAGAGGCATCCATGCATATTATGCTCTCCTCTTTGCTCCTAAAAATCAGTTCGCAAGAATTTCCTTATCAACTTATTAAAACAAAAAAGGTTTGTTATTTTCCTTTTCTTTGGATTAATAAAATGTCTTCCTAATTCGGTAAGTGTGCCTGCAGCCCCCAGGCTAGGCAGATCTGTGAGCGAAGCTGCCTCTACAAACCCTAACCTACCCACAGTGACACCAAAGCCACTTAATGAAGTGACAAAGCCAGGCAAAGGCTTTATGGTTTCCTCATGCTCTCACCAGTCCCACCCCCACTGCCTCTAGACTGCTTTTAGAAGTGCTGAATGTTATCTCCGGATTCCCTCTGTGAAATCATGCCTCTCGTGATGCTGGAGGACCAAGCAGAGAGTGGAAATGGGTATCCTTGGTCACAGCCTGGGCCCTAGGGACAGGAGCAGAGCGATTCTTCTCTCAAACTCAGACACTAAATCAATGGCAAGACCTCCATGGAAGCCTCCTCAGCATGAGAGGTTAGGCTTTAAATTACAAATCTCTAAGCAGGAAACAAATTGTAAATTTAATTGGCCTGAAATAAATCATTTTATATCACATCAAACTAAAATAACTTTTTTCCTGTCAAGAAAGTGAAATAAAAATAGCTTTAGAAAATCTACAATTTTATACAGGAAATTAGCCACAGGTTTTTTCACAAAATCCAGAACCTTCTCTTAGTTACTTCAATCAGGATTTTATTCCCAGTTTCTTTTGTGTATGGCACAAGGCAAGCAGCTCAATGTCTCCATCACTGTGGATATAGTGTGGGTCTTTCAAGATTGTTGTGAATGAAAACATTAATATTAATTCTTTTTGTATTTATGAAGTCTGCAGACCACGTTAAGTTATATGTAAAAGTCTATAAACATAATTTAAAAGAAAGTTAGTGAAAATATTAGCAATTTCACCTTAAAATAAAATATGGCCTGTTACAACTTTTTTGGTTTGGTTTGGTTTCTCTCTTTCTTTCTTTTTCATTTTTTTTTTAACTCCTTAGAGTATGATTCTGTGACAACCCAAAATCTAAAGCCACAATTTGAGGAATTCCCTCTGTGTTCTCTGTGTCTTCTGCATTTCTCCAAAGATTCAGCGGGTTGGGTAGTGGGCAGGCACACTTGATGACTGATTTAGGAGATAAAAAGAGTGCAGAAAATGGAAATGTTTCTTAATCACTTGAGTCTCTCCATCCAGTTTGCCATGAGATCTCATGCCTTTTTTTCTGATTCAGTACTGTGAGCACTGTGTAAAGGTGGAAAGAAGCCACTAGATAAATGAATAATCGTGGTGGTTGTATTTTTAATTTACTTAAATACATCATATAGAACCTGACTGTGTTGGCTTGAGTTATTGGCATAATGGCACCCCGTTAACATTAATGGCCAATACTCTCCTTCCAAAGGTTTTCCTTGATGCTTAAGCAAGATGCACATGGAAACTTAGGTGTGGAAACCTGTCCAGGGGACAATCTTGTTTTCTTTCCAAGACTGTATTTTGTGGAAACTGGAAACATGACACACAGTTTAGTTTACTAAGAAAACTTCTTCTGCTGCTCTGAATGACTGCTCAGAGTATGCACGTTAATGGTAACTAAAACTTGTAATCAAGCATTACCCAGGAATTACTATGGATGAATAAACATGCTTTTTTAGTTGAAAGTTTGAACTTGAAAGCCTTGAAAACTACATTAAAAAATCCTAAGATTTTATGAGTATGCTTGTGGTTCCCATGGAATTCTGAATTTCTCACTTGTCCTTTTTTAATTTTTCTGATAACTTGAACCATTATGCACATTCCCTACACCATAACACTTGTATATCTTATCACCTGTAAAGTGCCTATTTATACAACATCTCTGTGAGGGAAGCAAGGGTTGTCATAATCAAGTTTACAAATAAGCTAGGAAGTATAGGTAATAAAAATATTCATATAAGCAACTTATATAGGGGCCATTAAAAATGTTTGTGCAAAGAAGGTAATTTATCCATTTTTGTCAGAGAAACAGATAGAATAGTCCTCTTTACTAAGAAATCTTTGAAAATGTTTAAAAAAAAAAGAAAAAAAGTTATTTGAAGGGATGAACTCTCAACATCCAAGTCACTTCTCTGCAATAGGATTTATTTGTAGTGTCTTTAGGAGGAAAAGTAACATTTTTCAATTCTTGAGGTTTTTTTTGGTGTCTTTTTGGCAAATTAATTTTCCTTTGTGCTTTTTCTTTGGGAGTATTCACCAGGATATATTTTAATGTGCTTACACAAAAAAAAATCCTCTCTGAGTGTTAGTGTTGGCAAGGTCACAAGCTTCATGCTGTGAGCTACTTTTTCACTAATACCACTACCTACTACTATAATTGTGCATAGAAGAGAAAGGGAGGGAAAAAGCCTCATATAGAACTAAAATAAGCGTAAAGTTGCTTAGACAAAGCCTCAGTTATGTGTCTGGTAATTATTATGTAGTTGACTTCCATAAATAATGAAAACCATTAGATTAAAGCAAATTATAAAATAAATAAGCAGAAATGCAAATAAAAGAAAAGTATGATAAAAATAATGACATAGAAACATAATATTTAGAAGATCAGGTTGATGATGTGATAAAAAGGACTAATTTAAGATGACAAAGACTGAGACTTCTTCCATAATCTTCTTTTTTCAACCTAACCTTTTTAAAATTAAAACGATTTTATATTTCTGTAACTTATTATGTGAAATTAGCTTTAGTTTGCATGGTAAAGTCTGCTCCCTTTTTAATAGAAAAAGGCAGTGTCATTCAAGATTATATTCTGGCATTTTATTACATGTCAAATGTGTCATTGCTATATTACCAGATCAAAGAGTTCTAAGTGACACTTTCTAATCAAGACTGCCAAGAGGTTTCATTAGCAAACAGAAGCAGGAAACACTTGGGATAATGGTTCAATACATATTTTACAGTTCTGAAGGAAGGATAAATCAGACTATTTTTTAAAGTAGCAAGTCACTTTAAAGCTGTGAAAATGAATATTTAGTGAGATCTTAAGACAATGTTTAAAACTGGAGATGCAATCATTTATCTGAATGGTGTGTTTTATCAGACCTCTGTCCTGTTGCTAAATGTGTTCAGGCTGAATCTCTTCACAAAATATTACTTAAAAGTAATCATTTTCACCCAGCACTTCAGCTAATAGAAGAATCCTCCCATCCAGAGCTGGCTGCCAGAAAAGTAATTTTAACATTGCATTTAATCTTCATCAAATTTTTAGTGCTTGTGAGAGATCCCTTGCTGAGAGAACTGAAACTATGAATGAGGAGGAGGAGTAAAATGTGGGCCTGTGGCATACAAATGTCTCCTAACAGCCTGGAGAGTTTTTCCTGTCCTACTTTTGAGTAGTGTCCCAAGGGGCCGAAAGAAGTGCATATGTTTCTGTGTCATCAGTTGCACTGTTTTGTGACACTGCCATCTGGCTTTTGAGACACACTGAGAAGCTGTTTTCAACCTCTTTTTAGAGGCAGAGGGTGGGCCTTGGAAGAACCTGTGGAAACATACCATGGTATGTGATATTTATTATCTCTTTGGGACAAATTGCATCTACTGGGTTAGGATTTTTCAAATAGGTGGTTTTGAGATGAGTTTAAGCGAGGTCTGTGCTTGCCAAGCATGGACGGTATGCAAAACAGGCTTTCTCCTGCTCAGACTTTGGCCATCTGTCCAGCCTTTCTGGATGTTTGACAACCCAGAGAGAGCGTGAGTTCCACATGGTCTTGTAGATGTCTGACAGAGCCAATTTTTGGTTACTTTATGCAGTCCATGGAAGCTAGGAATGAGCAATAGGCATCTCAAAACTGAAGACTCAATGTGGCCTCTTGGTCTTCCATTTCGAAGCCAAAACCTATGAGGTAAATTTTCCTTTAAAATAAAATAATTTAAGGATAGATCTCTGTGTGTAAAGATTTCCACCAAAATAGCCTTCAGTACAAGCTTCCCTTAATCTTTACATGCCCTCATGAAACTCTTACAACTATGAAGATTAACATTAGTACAAAAACTAAAATAGGTATTCTAAAAGGGAAGACTATAATAAGTTGTGTTGACTGATAAAAATCATTATATGGGAAGGAAAATGATGGTTTTATATTAATGAGAAAAATTATCCAGCAGCTACTAGAGAGGTTCCTCAAGGTTCAGTCATTGGACAAAATATAGATCTGTTTTTCCTAATATTTGGGATAAAAGGCAAGGATGCTTTAAAATGATGTCTTGGTTACACAAATCTGGAAGGCACTGTAATGTAAAGGTTTGGAAAAACCTGCAGGAAAAATGGGATTATTTCAAAACACTGCAGGGAAATAAAGTCCTCCTCAGGCTCAACTTTGTCTCCTTATTCAGGCACATCTATTACAGGATTAAATAGGATATTTTTATATCGGCATCCTTGTATTTAAGTATTTCTGCAAATGAATTAGGATTCTAAACAAGGAGGATGGATGTTGATAGGAGACACAACTGGAATATATTATAAATTTTTTTCTCTCCCGTAATGTGCATATTTTAAGTTTTTGTATAGAAATCTATTAGAAATATCTACTTTTTGTTTTTTAAGTTTTATCTTAAAACTCAATGTATCTTCACTAATATTTTTTTAATGCGGGGACTGGCTTCAGTGTTGTTAACCTCTGTTGCCTTCTTTTTCCAAAACTGAGTATTTAATTTCCCTTTAATTGCCTTTAATTGACAAGGAAAAGAATGGACTTCTTCCTTCTTTTCCAAATCAATCTTTCAAATGATTGAAATACTTAATATTCTAGTATTCTAGCTCTGTCTCCCTCTCTGGCTTCTTTCATATGTAAAATATATTTGCAGATCAGTTTGCTGCTATGGAAGTACATTTTGACATCCTTAGATCATCTGATCTGTTTTGCCTCTCATAGTTTGATCCTGGAGTTTGATCCGACTGAATCATATGAAATACGATTCCAGCCTGGTGACTCTGTTCTTCTGTATTAATCTTCTGTGCAAATGTTCTCTCTGGTCACTGTACCACACAGCCTTTTGTAATAAGTCTAAAGCGACCCTACCAGGTGTAGTTTATAACAAGGGCCTGCACAATTTAATGATCTCTGCAATGTAAAAGTTCCCTTACAAGTGTTGTATCCTATATTATTTATAATGTTAATTTCTCAAATATTGGCTAACAATATTAGGAACATTGCAATCAGATTTTGGCCCTCTGTTATTATGTCCTACAAAGGGGACTAAATATTGATGTGATGTCAGCAAATATGATGATAATACAAAGAGATTCTTAGCTGTAAACACTCTTACTTATAGTTTCCATACAATACACTGCCTTGTGTTCCAGGAAATCCAGTTGTATGGTATATATAAAGTTCTCAACTTGCCTTGAGAAACACTAAATCTGTCAATTTTGTATTAAGGAAAAATAAGCTTAAGACCATGATCTCTGACAGCAGGGAACAAGAATTACTCCTACATACCCCTGGCTACTGTGTTTACCAGCTCACTGCTTTCAGAAGAAATAATGCACCAATTACAACAGCACCAATTCAACCACATCATCATAAACCAAGCTCTTAACTTCTTAATTTTAGCCCCTAGGTGCCTGGTCTTAATATTATAATGATGAGATTACAGTACAATGGCTTAGAAAGTACAAGGGGTATCAAAGTGTAACATTTACCTAGTTAGGCACAGTCATATCTCGTCTGCAACCTTACTTTTTTCTTCCACCATGCTTTGTTTCTGTGTATACACTTGTGAAAGAGTATCCCTACCTGTTTTTCAGTTCAGTGGAATGGAGTTCTTAGCTGAGGGCTAGTTTATCTGCCAGTCATGACACTGGATATTTATACCTAATCTTAATGAAATTTCCAAATTTTGAACTAATTTCTGATGCATGACATTTTCAAACTTGTTCCATTCTACTCCCAGCAGGACTTATGTTTCCGTGGTGCAAGAAATAACTGCTTGGCAATGGAACTGCACTTATGACTTGGAAATCACAGTATCTGCTGGTATCTTATAGATGTTCCCTGAAAGATAAAAGGGGATATTTAGCCCTGTTACCTTTAGCTGTCAAAAACCTGAGTGACGCTCCAGAACAATTCCTGGTCATAGGGAAGACCTACAGAGAGACATTTTAGACATGACTTCTGTATTAATGGTCTTACTGACTTAAGTAAAGCTGACTTAAGCAAAAGCAAAAAGAAAAATCTGACTTAATTATGATGTTGAGGTGGGGGACTGTAGTGGTCAACGAGTCCTTCCTATTCTGTTCAGGAATCTCATAACCATGCACTATATAAATTCATTTTTTCCTCTCACCCATACTCCCATTGTAGCTGCAACAACTCCCTTGATTTCGCTGCCTGTGTTGGGAAAAACATCTCTTCACACCATATGTGCTTTCTGTACATGTGTGTTTCATGTACACATTGTAGAAATGCAGTTTTCCTGTATGTCTCCTCCTTCAGAAAACTCCCCAGGATAGTTCAAGGTTATTCACTCTACTGTGAGGATTTTTTGTTGCATGGTGTCTACATACAGTACAAGAAAAAGAATTTGTTGTGTTAGATTGGAAGATCTCTCACCATTTTTTATGTTTGTGAGTTTAAGATCAGCAATTTCTGTCTCAACTGCTGAGAGAAGGATTTTGCTGCTGGTGTGAACTTGCATAATAGCATGAAAGCAAGATATAGGGAAAAAAGAAAGTGAATATAATCAAAAACTAATGCAAACTCCCCCTCTCAAAACCCCTTAATCCCCAAACCAAATGAAAAATACCCTGAAACAAACCCCAAAATCCAACTGACCACCACCACCCGTACACCAGATAAAATTTTAAAGAATGAATTCCTGGGAATGAGGTTTTTAAAGTCTTGGCCTATATCCAGCTGGATGTTGGTGCACACAAGGTGGCCTGACTGCTCAGTTTTTAACAAGGGGCTTCTGCCTATTCCCTGGTGCAAAAGCACACCAGTCCAGTTCACCTGCACACATTGTACAGGAAGATGGGCTGTACGTGCCAGAACATGCATGGGAATTCTTGACAGAAAGTAAATTGGAGTGTAAGGAAAATGGGTTTGCTACCATTTTACTCCTCACTGCTCATATGGCCGCTATTGTTTCTGATAATAGTTCACCTGTGGTATACACACAGAGTGCCCAGAAACCTATGAGCACGCACACTAGATATCTTTCCTTGCTGCACATTCATCTGGATATGTCTTCAGGATTTTTTTTAAGA